>JAKUCV010006240.1:4938-16258 GCA_028386065.3 Turnera subulata
TGCGCAATGCGAGTTTCGTTTATATGGCCTAAACGACAATGCCAAAGGTAGGTTTCATTAGAATCGTTTATTCTAACCTTCTTCGTACTAACGTTATAGATCGGCATCTCAAGGTTTAGAACATACAATCCATTGCTTAAATTCGCACCACCATAATATACATCATTGAAATAAATTGAACAACATTTGTTCTTTATTACAAGTGAAAATCCTCTTTTGTCCAAACAAGATACAGAAATCAAATTTCTGCTTATGGAAGGTACAAAATAACAATCATCAAGTTCCAAAACCAAGCCACTAGGTAAAGATAGAAAATAAGTCCCTACGGCTAATGTAGCAACTCTTGCTCCATTCCCGACACGCAGGTCTATCTCACCCTTCGCCAACCTTCTACTCTTTCTTAGTTCCTGCACATTTACACAAATGTGAGAACCACATCCGGTATCTGATACCCATGATGCAAAAGTAGAAATATTAGCTTCTATAACGAAAATACCTGAAGTGGAAGTCTCACTTCCCTTCTTGTTCCTCTTTACCTCTTCAAGGTAAACTGGGCAGTTGCGCTTCCAATGGCCCGGTTTGTTGCAATGGAAACAATGTCCATCCTTTGTAACTCAACCCTTGGGTTTAAGCACATGATCATAAGGAGAAGCACAAGTGCCAAACCTTTTGGCACCCTTCTTCTTCTTGTTGAACTTTGCCTTACCCTTTCCTTTGCCTTTACCAATCATCAATATGTTGGATTTATTTGTCTTCATTTGTTGCTCAGCTGTTCCCAACATATTGAGCAACTCGGACAAGGACTTGTCAAGATGGTTCATATTGAAGTTCATGACAAATTGGTTGTAGCTGTCTGGTAACGATTGCAAGACTAGGTCTACAGCCAATTCCTTTTGCAAAGGAAACCCTAGACTCTCAAGGCTTTCAATGTATCCGATCATTTTCAGCGCATGAGGTCTAACGGGTGTTGATTCAGCCATTCTGCATTGGAATAATGCTTTAGAGGTCTCATACCTCTCATGCCTAGCTTGCTCCTCAAAGAGCATCTTAAGGTGTTCGATCATATCGAACGCCCCCATTAGCTCATGTTGCTTCTGAATTTTAGATTCCATGGCCATAAGCATGAAGCATGCAACATCCACTGCATCATCAAGATGCTTCTTGTAAGCATCTCTTTCTGCCCTTGGTGCATTAGGCGCCGGTTCAATCGGAACAGGCCCTTCGAGGACATACAGTTTCTTTTCTTGTCTGAGGATGATCCTCAGATTGCGATATCACTTTAGGAAATTGTTCCCATTAAGTTTCTCCTTCTCAAGGACTGATCGCAATGACAATGTACCTGTGTTTTGTGCCATGGTAATTCTACAACAAAGATCAACTCACACAAATAAGAATCATGCATACATAAATCATTTAACAAGGAATTTAATTAAATGATGCTCCTACTATGAATCAATAAAATGACAACAAGTAGGCCAAGATCCATATTTCACTACAACATAAGTCAGCTTTGGCTGATAAACTTACATCATAGCTATTTAGGTAGACAACTTTTGTCAATTACATCTCTATGTAACTCTTGGATAGTTGAGTGAACAACATCTTGTCCAAGTCTATCTTATAGACATAGCTCAACCCTTGCCTCTAGGTCCTTAATCCTATTAAGATAACCTAGTTAAGTCCAAACCCACAACAAGCAATCGAGATATTACAATTATCCACTCGCACCTTCTTAGGATAAACAATGGCACCTTGCTTTGGCAAAAACTACCAATTGTTGATCTTAAGCTTGATGAGTGCTTATCATGGAAGGCAACTAAGAACTTAATATTTCACCAATATATGTTCATACAACTCATGCATATATTCTTGATAAATCATACATTGATGTCATGTAAGTTACAAATTATATATCTCATATACAATAACAATGCATCGTATGCAATATAAGCTGCTACGCAGAGGTAGCACGGCGGTCCCGCTAGCCGGTTAGCGGGCGGGGTCAAGGGGCAGCGCCCTTTCCAAGGCTCGGGGCGGAGCTCCGGCCCAAAAATTATATGATAACATCGATATTGTGACAATCAAATTGTCCCAACTCTTTGGCAGTAGCTCAATAACACCGATGTTGGACATTACAACATCGATGTTGTGAGAACTCGAGCTCCAAACAATTTTAGCAGTAGCTCCATAACATCGATATTGGACATTACAACATCGATGTTGTGTGTAACTTGAACTCCAAACTTTTTGGCAGTAGCTCAATAACATCGATGTTGAACTTTCAAACATCGATGTTGTTGAGATTCTGAAAAGTTCAAGTTTTGGCAGTAGCATTTTAACATCGATGTTTGGGTTCTGGAACTCAAGAACATCGATGTTGGACATTACAACATCGATGTTGTTGGAGCTCTGGAACTCAAAACAATTTGGCCGAGCTCAAATAACATCGATTTTTAACTCTTAAACATCGATGTTTTGAGAGTTCTGCCAAGGCCTCTTCAAGTCAACATCGATGTTGATAACTCAACATCGATGTTATTTTGATTCGGCCAAAACCAGCCTACTTAGAACATCGATGTTGTCCATACAACATCGATGTTAATTCGGCTCGGCAAAGGTTAATCAACACATGAACATCGATGTTAGTCCTACCAGCATCGATGTTCTGGGCCTGCGGAACTTGAACTAGAATCGTTCTAAACACAAACCGACACTCAGTTTTTCCTAGTCGAACTCTTTCGACTTACTGCCAAGAACTCCTTGATTGATATCACATACCAATCAAGTTCTCTTTGTCAAAACTCTTTTGACAAACATCATCATCAATACATATATCACATATACATATTTGAAAACAACATATCACATATGCCAAGCATGTTCAAGCTATATCACATATAACATATCATATATATATGCATGAACATATCAACATATGCACATAAATCCGGTTTAGAGCTTCACAAGAGGCTCCGCTACCATTGTAAGTTTCCCTAGAGCTATTATGACACTCATAACAAGCACAATATGCAGCGGAAACAAGGAAACTTTCCCAAGAACCAAGTGAAGCATGCATAAACCGTATAACAAAATTTTCGTACATGTAGTATTAGGATCTTTCACCTAAATGCTGGACGGAATCAGCAAGAGCAAGACAACGGCCTGGCTCCTCTACGGTATCCACACGAACCGTGATTGGCTTGAAATCGTCCTACGAATCAAACCTCGAGCACTCCCGGACTATTGTGCTAGCAAGAGTAAACCGGAAGCAACAACCTTGTGGTGTTTGTGTGTATGGTTATCTTCCTTCTTTCACAAAGAATGAAGAAGAGGTGTGTGTGGTGTTTTCTTTGAATTTTGTAGAAGCAAAACGTGAGAGAGAGGGAGTAGAATGTAGAGAGTGATCTGATCACCACAAAGTGCCCAATCCCACTCATAAAAGTCCATTAGCATAATGGCCAACATAAGGCCCCATTAGGTGACAAGATAATGACATTCATTATCATGCCTCCACTAATGGACAACCTGAAGACACACCACCTTACCACTAATGTCTGGCCAATTATTCAGCTAATAATTGTGCCAAAACCGACCCTGGTCCAACCATACCTGGTTCAACCATGGTCTAACCACGGTTCAACCATCTGCTCAAATCAACGGTTCTATGTGTGTGACCTTGTAGGCACTTGTAACATCCGGCAATAATCGTAAAATCTCATTTTACAATTATAAGCAAAGAGCGGCGTCTAGCAACACATCATTGCTACCCGAACGACAAGATCAGTACTGATTCTCTATGCCTCGGAACATGTCATCGTCCTTTCGTCCCATCATCAAGATCAAACATTAAACATGAAATATGCCAATCTCGTATATGTTTAATCTATGTTTCTTGATCACCGAGTTAACTGTATAAAACGGATACCCGTGATATCACCATATCACCTAATCCGGGCATGGCCATGCATTTAATAGTTCAACTCTATCAAGAAACCATATGATAATATACCCGTTATATGGGTCGAACGAATCCCGTCTTGATCAATCAAAACCCACTACATACTCGTCATATACCCAATGATTACCCTTATGTCCACCCAGTTACGGATGACTAGGAATAATATCAAAGTACATGACTCATATGTTGGATACCTTGACGATCTCAGGTCAGAGGACAATACATCTAAAAGAAACACTAATGACATACATATAACGTTCCATGTAGTGTTCTTATGTGGGTCGGTCCAGTCCACAAGTTCTCCAACTTGTACCCGTATGTAGAATTCATATCACATATGCAATTCTCAACATACGCTAGTCTTAATTTATTATTACAACCCGTCCGTAATAATAACCGACTAGGGACATTTAAGAATATATCAAATATGAACTAGGGTTATAAATATGTGCAAGCAATTATCTCATAATCATATTTATTGGAATAACCTCAAAGTATATACATGACTACAATCATCCATAGATTGGCTTTTGGGCATATAACTAACACCTTGCTCCAGGAAATGGCAAGTGGACTCTAGGTTGAACTCCTGAAGTCTTTCGGAGATGAAGAACATGATGGAGTTTGCTGAGCCGTAGTAGGAGGTCCTCAGAGTTCCTTGGTCCTCCAGGAAGAACATCTCTTCGATGGGAGTGATGAAGAATCTGGAGGAGTAGAGTTCGTCGACGAAGACCAGACGAGGCATCCTGCCGAGCTCATTCGGTAGTTCTTCTGGACGCTCGTTGACCATGCTGTAGGCCAGTCGGTTTCTTCTGCCTAGGTTGGCACCTTCGACGAAGAAGACGAATGAGGGAGCAGGCATCGTGTTTTGGAAGTGTGGGTATTTTGTTTTTCTGAGCGTTTGGTTGCTTTAAAATGCTTTTGATGATTTATACCTCACCGCTCCGTCTTTTATACTCTTATGGGGAGCGTGATTACTGTTTTCAATTTTCAAGATTTTGCTTTTTGAAAATTTTGCTGTTGCTTCATTTATTGCTTTGTTACTTTATACGTTTTTCGGGCTACTATGCCAGAGTTTTTCAGCCTTTTTCCATCTCATGATTTTCTTTCGCTCTGGCTACTTTGTTCTTTCTTTTCATGGTCTTACTATATTTTCTTGCATCTTTTATCACATGCATCCGTGACTGTTGTGGCTAGACTGGTGGGACCACACCTCGAGTAGAGTGCATGTACGACAAGGTCACACCTGTTCGGACATCGTGGAGAGATGCGAGACTTGACAGACGTTTTTGCCTCATGCGGAAATTGTGAACAAGTGGGTATCGTTTCTTTCGAGGGACACAGGACGTGCTCGTGATCGTCGCCTTGCGAGTTAACAGACGTCTTTTTCACGAGGGAAACAGACGTCACCGTTAGCGGTGCGAGTTACGTTTCTTGGTTCGAGGGTGTTTACGTCCGATACGAGCACCGATCATGAAAACATGCTTTGTTTTAACTTCTTTATATTTTGGTTTTGTTAAACGAGATTTAATTTTTAATTTATTTATTATTGATTTTATATTCTTATTATTGATTTTTGTTTTGCTTTGGGATGTTTTTAACTTCCAGCTAGCATGAGTTTTCATAATTTAGTACGAGTTTTGATTTTAAAAGGAAACTTATTTTATTTATTTTATAACAGTTTTACAATAGGAGAAGAAGTACTCTATGGAGTTACTTGCTTCTCTAGGTCTTTTACAAGCTTTTGAACGCTCTTCACGTGAGGGAAGAGTTCCGCGCACGCCAGTTCGATCTGCATCACCGCCGAGCTGATCTTCTTCAGTGAGACGTTCAGCTGCGTCAGTGTCTGCTGCGGAGTGCTGCTTTCAGCCGTCGCCTTGCCCTTTCGATCTTTAGCTTTCTTGATGGCACGCTTCTTTCGTCGTTTTTGGGAGATGACCATGTGTTCCTTCAGGCCGATGATGTTTGTCTTGAACCGTTTCTTGGGAGGTTCTTCATCGAAGCTTGTCGGGAAGGCAGTGCCACCGATGTAGCTGTTGTTCTCGGAGTCTGAGGTCGTTCGAGATCGGAGTGGAGAATCCATGGCTGAGAGTGAGTGTCTCAGTTATGAGGTTTGGTATTTATAAGCGGATGAGATGTCGCATAAGGGTATAAGCGACATATCGCGTTGAGTTTGGACACCTGGCAGAGTGTGCCAGAAGCTTGTCGTGGTAGGACCCACGGATAAGACGGAATTTCGGGGACGAAATTCTTTTTAAGGTGGGTAGACTGTAACAGCCCGGGTAAAATTTTGAATTTTTACCGGACTGTAAAAGTCTTTTTACCGTGATTTACTGTTGAATTAATCTTGGGTAATTAATTCAAGGTAAATCGGGCGTCGTTTTTCGGAACCGAGAGTTTTCCCGCGCTTGTGATTTTTCCGTGGATTTTTCGGGCCTAAGTTGGTATTTTTCGGGTTTCGGAATTTCTCAAAAAATCACACCAGAAAATAACTAAGGGGGGTATCAGTTATTTTCTGGTCCGGACTGGACTCGCTTCAATAATGCAGACAAGCTGCATTATTGAAGGAATCACAGGTTTCACAGTGATTCCACAGTTTTTAAAGGAAGAAGAAAGCAGGAAGGGGAAAAAGAGGAGAAGAAAAAGAAAAAGAGAGGAAAAAAATGAGAGAGAAAAGAAAGAAGAGAAAAAAAAAAAGAGAAGGAAAGGAAAAAAATGGAATCGGGAAGGAAGAATAAGAGGAAAAAAATAATAAGGAAAAAAAAGGGGGGGAAGGAGCCACCGGCCGACCCGCCACCACACACCAAACCCGCTGCCACCAACCCACCCGAGCCACTTGCATCGAGACCACCTCGTCGCCATCGCCACCTGCCTCTCCCTTCCTTCCCTCTAGCCACCGCCGACGCTAAACGAGGTGTGGTCGTCGTCGTTCTCCTCACGCAAGACAGAGGCCGCGAACCACCACCGGCAGACGCGCCGCGAGCCTCCTCAAGACGCTACCTGCAGCACCACGACGCCGCCTCCTCTCCTGTCGCCGCCTCACTGATGCCGCATCCTCTGCCCTTCACCTGCTCGTTCCTGCGCCTGTCGCTGCCACCTGTTTCGTCACCTGTGAAGATCCGTGTCAGTGGGTGTAACCCGATTATGCAACCGGGTCTTGGACACGGGTTGGGTGGATCCGGATGCTGCCTGGGCCTGACTGGTATGATTGGGCCTATTGTGTGGGCTGTCTATTTGGGGTTGGGTTGAGCATTGGGTTGGGCTTGCATAACTTGGCCTAGTCCGGAAATAAAAAAATATATATATATATATAAATAATAATAATAGTAATAAAAGGATAAAATAAATCTGATATATATATTGATGGTTATTGTTTTGAAAATTAAACCATGGAAGTATTTAGGAAAACAAATATAAGATTACCATGGAATTTTGGAAATATAAGATATGGAAAATAATTGATATTTATGCATACGGGAATAATTTGGGGAAATATATATATAAGTATTTATAAATTCGTATTTATTTTTGGAAAATAAGTTTATATGGTTATACTTTCTAGAAATGGAGTTTTCTAAAGATAATAATACTTGGAAATTATATTTTGGAAAGTATAATAAATTTTATGGAAATATTATGGAATATATATACAAATGTTATAATTTCCAGAAAAATTATGGTAATTATTATCTTGGAAAAAGTATATTATTTTATGAAAATATTTTGAAAAGAGTTTTAATTAAAGTATGGTACCGAAATTATATTCGGATATACGTACGGTATAATATTTATGGTAAAAGATGAAAATAAAGAATATGAACCGGGATGGGTTATTTCGCAGTTTGGGCATCATAGTATACCGACTATGTGCATTTATGTGTATATATTGTTTTTTTGTATAGGTTTGGATATCGGGCAGTTTCCCGAGGAGCCAGCTTAGGACCGGTCATTGTTTCCGGAGTTGAGTAATCGGCCAAGGTGAGGATGGATTTCCTTCAATATGTGCATGTATTACTCGGTTATTGTGTTTGTTGATTATTGCATTGTTGGTTGCTACATTTGTGTTTTGGTTCGGGATGTTTATCCTAGTGTCTTGTTTGGTTTTTGGGATGTTTATCCCCGTGTTGATTTTCTGTGTCTTTTTGGTTTAAGTATAATGGAGTTAATAATAAATTGTGATAAGGATGTCGATCCTTGGATTTGGATAGGGATGTCTATCCCGATATTTTGGTTAGGGATGTTGATCCACATGATTTGATTTTGATGACGATAATATAATTGTCACGTCATAAGTAGTGGTACGACTCGATGGTTTAAGACTGTTTCGTGGTGGCCATGACCTGGGTTACTTGTGATAAGCATGTCTATGCTTGGGATGTCTATCCCGTGATTATTTTTGGGATGTCTATCCCTGGGTTCGTATTTTTGGAATGTCGATCCCTGGGTTCTCTGGATTTGGTCTGGCACCCGGAATATGTTGATAACCAGGTCTGACCTTTAGCTTATCCGTGACGGGGCCCGGAAAGATAAAATTGGAAATTGGATTTTATTTAAGTCTTTTGGTCTTGGACCAAATTTGGGTCGAGTCTTTTGGTTTGGCTGTTGTGCCTGTTTTTGACTTGAGTAATTATAGTTGCATATTGATTGTCTTTCCTTCGTCGGTGAGCACTTCGGACTCACCCCTCACCTGCGGGCTTTCATCCCGTAGGATGAGTTATTTTTGGTACAGGATTGGTGCATTCCAGACAGGCTGCGGCGTTATCCTTTGGACAGGACTTGGATCCGTAGTTTGCATCAGTGTCGCATATAGTGTTTTGTGAGTTATTAAGTCTTCCGCTATGCATTATTTTTACTATTGTTGGGCCATTGGGCCGGTTGAGTTATTATTGTTGTTTTTATTATGGGCTGTTGAGCCCGGATATCTGTTGTATACACTGTATGCTGGGCTTTGTTGGGTTGGGTTGTTACAGTTCCGGCACGTGTTTACTGTGTACGGTAAATACGGGTCGGGGCGTTTCAAAAGGAGCAGAGTAAAACTATATATCCACGTAACATTAATTCTTTTACTATTAGATAAAATTGCTAAATGTTTATTTCAAAATACATGAGTGAAAATTTTTCATTTTAAAGAAAAATGTTATGCACGGTAGAAAAATAAACTAAAATGCAATAAAATAATCATGGTTTCATTTTAAAAAATTTATATTTTGGGATGGTTATATATAGGATTAAAGCGTTTTTTCGTCCCTGTGTAAGGCTTCAAAGTTGGATTTCATCCTCTTGTAGGTTTTTGGCCTCTTTTCATCCCTCCGTTCGACCCGTTTGGTTCATCCGGCCAGAATCCGGCGAAAATCACTGACGTGGCACATTTTTCGGTGCCACATCAGATTTTTGGGTCCCACATGTTAGGAAAAATCCAAAACCAAACCAGGATCCGCCTGACCGGTTCCGCCCACCTAAATAACCCGAAACCCAAAATGTAATTTTATTATTTTGAATTATACAAATAATTTAAATAATAAAATTTGCCTATTTCTAAAATAGTAAAAAATAATATATATTTTTTATTTTATATTTAATAAAAAAATAAAAAATAAAAAATATTTATGTAACGACCCGGGTAAAATTTTCGTGATTTTTACCAAACTGTTTTGACTTTTACTATGGTAAATAAATTTTATCGCGGTTAATCAAAAATTTTACCAACTCGAGTTAATTTCCGATATAAATTTTTATCATTTTTACTACTCCATAGATGATTAATATTATTTCTACCATTATTATTTTCCAAACCAATAGTAATAATAATACTTTCATTATTATTTTGGACAGAATACTTGTGTTGCAAAAATAATAATTACTAATTATAATTTTAAACGCTGTAATTCGAGGATTCTATCGGACCGAGCTTTTCCGAGAGTTTTTCCGGGAATAACCGAGCTTCGTTTCAATCACTAAGGATACGCAACATTCTGGAGTTTCTTTCGATAACCGAGCCTCGGAACTATTTTTCGAGGGTTACTCGGGACTTCCGAGCCTCTTCCAAGGCTTACCAAGCCTCGATTTTCAAAACCGGGACTTGAACAACACTCAGGAGAATTAATCGGATTTTCCGAGCCCAAGTTGTATTTTCGAACTCGGGACGGAAATCCGAACCGGCCAATCGTGGCTTGCCACGTGGCCACTCTCCTTTCTCTTCTCCTTTCTTTTCATTCTTTTCCTCTTTTCTCTTCTTCTTCTCTCTTCCTTTTTCCTCTTTTTCTTTTCCTTCCAGTCGCCCATAATTTTTTTTCCCGTGACCAACCGGCCCCTACCCTCTGTTTTCAGTCTTTTCTTTCTTTTTCTCTTTGTCCTTTCATTCCAACTTTCTCCTTTGTTTTCTCTTCCCTTCACCCGATTTCCCCTGCCTCACCTTTTCTTTCTCTTCTTTTTCTTTCTTCCTCCTTTCTTCCTCCTTCTTCCTCCTTCCTTTCCTTGCGTCGTCGACCCGAGACCACCATCCACCAACCGACTGCCACACGCAGCACCACCAAGCTCCCTCCTTCCTTCCTCTCCTCCTCTCTGCTCTTGCTCGCAACCGCCGCCACAGTCGAGTCAAGCACCGATGGTGAGGCCACCGCTGCTCACGCCGCCTCCGGCTGCGGTTGCCGCCGTTCCACCTCCTCTTCCCTGCCACTCGCCACCGCTGCAGAGATCGCACCGCCGCCTCTCCTTCCCATCAGCCGTCGCTCCTGTTCTGTGCAAACGAAGCCGTCAACCACACCGCCCTCTCTCAGTCTCTCGTTTTCTCTCCCTCTCCCCTGCAACTCACGTCGCTGCCGCTGTGGGTGCGCCGACGCGCCTCCATCCTTCTGTGATAACCCGTACTTGCTGACTTGCATAATGTTTACTTGATGTGAATGTGAGCAAAAAAATTCTGAAAGTGGTGCACTAATTAAGGTGGTTGTTCCTAATAGTCGTTAATTAAGTGCTAAGTACCCGATTAGTAAGGCTAATGAGGGGTTAAGATTTTAATGTGAGGCTTAAGTGAATGGATAAGAAAAGGGAGCAGGAGGTGGAAAGGGGACTGGACAGATGGTAGTTGCTGGGCTAAAGGAGGGGTGCAAGTGGCTGCTGACTAAGCTACTTGCTTAAGCCCTTAAGTAGCTAAGCAAGCACCTCAACCACCCCTTTCTGCCCAAATTCGTGATCTGCTCTGAAGGGGGAAGAAACTCAGTATTTTACAAGTTCTCTGAAGTTCCTGCACATAAGAGAAGAGAGGGTAAGCTTGGGTTGGTTAACTTTGCATTTCTGGTGCTAATTGGTCTGCCTAGTGAGCTAATTGGTTATATAGTGCGCCAATTGATTGAGTTAAGAGCACAA
>JAKUCV010006241.1:0-50494 GCA_028386065.3 Turnera subulata
AGTAACTACATAATTGAAGTTCAATTATTTAGCCGCCATTTCCTGTGATACCTGTGAATTGCTAGTGCCTAAGTTGCCTATTAAACTATTATTCTTCTGCCTCCCACACGCCATCACCATTTCCTTCCATCTTCTGCAACCCAGCTTTTCTACTCCTCATCCCTGCAAATTCACAAACCAGTGAAACAAAAGAAAGAAAAAAAAAACACAACACACACAAATCAGCAAAACTACAGCGTTTTGCAAAGAGCCACCCCTCCTCCTTTCTCTTTTCTTTTTCTTCCCTTCCCACACCCGCCGCCGTAAGCCACACCGGCCACCACCAACCACCTCTCCTTTTCTTTCCTCCTCTCAGCCGCGCCACCTTCTCTTTTCCTTCCTCACACGCCGGCCGCCCTTCCTCCTGCTCATCGACGCCGTCCAAGACGAGACGAACCCGACAGGAGGTTCGCCCCGCCGCCGGCCTCCCTCGCAGCTCGTCTTCTTCCTCCCCTCGTGCGCACCGCCGTCGCCTTTCCCGCCTGCAGACCGCCGCGTACGCCTCGCCGTGTCGCCGTCCGCCTCGCCCCTGGTCTTCCGCCGTCGCGCCGTTCCGTCGTCGAGGTGAGCATTGGAGTAACCCGTTTTGCAGCCCGGTGAGGATCTGGGTCGGATCCTAGGCCACGCGGGTGCTGGGCCAACCTGGATCGGGCCTGCAGCTGGCCTGGGTGTTGACTTAGGCCTGGGCTTTGTGATCTGGGTTGGGATATGGGCCTGAGTGTAAGGGTTAATTGGTTGGGCTGGAATAATATTTCTTGGGCTGACCCAGAATTAAAAAAAAGATGATTATAATCTGGAAATATAAATTACATGAAGGAAAATATAATTGTGGAATTAATGGAAAAATATAAATTTTGAAGAAATATATGGTATGTGGAAAATAACTTTGGGAACATAAGTATGGCAAATAATAACTTATAAAAATAGTATTTTGGAAAGTACATACTTAAGAAATAATTATGGAAAGGGTATTATCAAAGTATAATACCAGAATAGTACCCGAGTATAGGAATAAGTATAGTACGGTATTTTGGCACTTGAAATAAATGGTGAATGATGATAATAATGGAAATCAATCCGGGAGGGAAACCGAGCCGAGTTTATATTTAATTTACGGTATACAGTACTACCATGGCATTTGAATACCATCTTATGTGTGCATATTATTTGATTGATATAGGAGTTGATAACGAATAGTTTGCTGAGGAATCGGACTTGGAACTTGCTGGACAATTCCATAATTGATTATCGGCTAAGGTGAGGATGGATAACCCTTGTTATGTTGCCTGTAATACTTTGTGTGCCTGTTGTTCGATTGAACTGCTGAATTGTTGATTGTTGGCTGAATATCTGCTGTGGATATTATTGTTGCTTTTGGACTGTGTTATTGATTCTGTGGATATTATGAGATTGATGTTGAACTATTGACTGTGGAAATTGTGAAAAAAAAATTGGAATTGAAACTGGAATTGATTTGAGATGTTGGTATAATTGTCATGTGGAAGTAGTGGTACGACCCGATGGTTTGAAAATTAATTTGGGATGCTATGGTCGGTTACTTGGTTTGATTGGCCCGTCATGACTGAGGTTGGGGTATACCGAATACCCAGTGGCTCGGATATGCCGAATATCCGCAGTGGCTCAGATATGCCGAATATCTGGTTGGCATGACGTCGCCTGAGGTTGGGGTATACCGAATACCCAGTGGCTCGGATATGCCGAATATCCGCAGTGGCTCGGATATGCCGAATATCCGGTTGTTCTGATATGTGGATTGGTTCTTGACCTAGCATCCGGAATTAATTAATAACCAGGTACGACCCTAGCTTGTCCAGTGACGGGGGCCCGGAAGATAAAATTGGTAATAATAATTAAGCATTCTTTTGGCCTTGGCTCAGTTGTTGAGATATGTTGTTGCTTGTCTGTGATTGCTTTTAAGTATTACGGTTGCTTGCATATCACTGTTTATCCTTCGTCGGTGAGCACTTCGGACTCACCCCTCGCCTGCGGGGTTTCATCCCGTAGGTTAAGTTGTTTCGTAGTTCAGGTACGTTGTTCGATGGCTGCTGTTTTCTTCTCCACCTGACCCCAGATCCATACCACCGTTGCATGTGCATAAGTCTTCCGCTGCTATTCTATTGCTTATGATGCTGTACTATATTTCCGCTGCTGTGTGATATGTTGTTGTACTGCTGATTTCCTGTGATATGTATATTACTGATACTAACTGCTGCTGCTGAGAGCACTGTGTTTGGATTGAATAATGGTCCCCGAGTATGGGTGACAAATGTATTTGATGGTTTGCTGTTGTACAATATTTACTCGTTGTACTGTTTGTTCTACCGTAATGAATAGTTTCGGCACGTGTTTACTGTGTTACGGTAAATACGGGTCGGGGCGCTTCAAAATATACACTATATATTAAATTTAGTATGAAGAGAATATGATAAAAATAGAATGGGAGAAATATTAAATTTCTTAGATATTTAGTTACCTTGTGTGTTTTTTGGCGAACTGCGATCTTAAAACACAAGTTAGTTCCTTTATTAGTTTACTTAAATCAAACCAAGATAGATACATCTTAACCAACCTCGAGTTCAATTCAAAGCATCATGGGATGTTAAAGTACTATTACCGTTAATCAAACCCACATCAATTTATCATTCGCTAATCATTTGGAGTAAATAGTTTTTTATATCCTTACACTTTGTCAATTTCGTATTTATTGTCCTTCTTCATTTAATTTCACTCATTATGTCCCCGAACTCTCAATTTACTGGGTCACCCTGTCCATTCTACTTGCTACAGCCGGTGAACTGTCCTCCATTTGACACGTGTCAGTGGGCCTGTGGGTTTCTCTTTTTTATTCCTTTTCCTTTTTCTTTTTTTCCTAAATTTTATTAATAATCATTTTTCTTATAAAAAATTAGTGAATAACAACTTTAATGCGTTTTTTTACGGGCACTTTAATGCGTTCTGCCAAAAACGAAAACAACTTTAATGCGTAGGAAGAAAAACAACTTAAATGCATAATCGTTAATCAGGCAATTATTATCTCCTAACAATTAGTAATATATTGAAAATTTGATTAGTGTGATTATTAAAAGAAAACAAAAGTGCGACCACCACCACTACCACGAGCGATGAACCATCACACCCTCCTCCTCCACCACAAAACACCACCCTAAAAAAACAATCACCTCCCAACATAACCTCCACCACCACCCTCCTCTTTCACCAATAAACACACTACTCCCCCTAGATCATCTATCTTCTCTAGCCTTTTTTAGTTCAGATCTGAAAACTTAAATTCAAACTCCCAATCCTCCACAAGGAAGAAGAACAAAGGCATCAGAGACCATATTATCGGATTCGCCACTCTAGCCGCCCTCTTCCTCCTTCGCCTTCCACTCCTCCAGCCACTTCTTCACACGATGGTGACGAGTCTTTGCACACCATCAAAGGAGGGGTGGGTGCAGGGGAGTGGAGGATTGTGGGTGTTTTTGGATTAGATATTAGGTTTTTATTAATTAATTAATGACCTGAAAGGATTAAAAAAAAATAATTCGATTAAAAGGTAGCTATACAGATTTGTTTAATTCAAAAAATAGGATTTCTAGAAATCTAAATTTAGGAAAAAAAAGAAAAGGAAAAAAGAATAAAAAATGAGCAATTAGTGGGCCCTCACGTGACATGTGTAAGATAGAAAAAATGCGAAATTAAATGAAGAGGGACAACAAATGCGAAATTAACAAAGTGTAAGATAGAAAAAACTATTTACTCCTAATCATTTGTCCATACACTAACAGAGCCGCCGCCACCACCATTACCCAAGTCAGCGAAAATGGTACTCAAACCAACTCTGAAACGATAAGGCAAGAGATTTCAATCATTTATAGGAAATGAAAAAAAAAAAGGAAAACATATATGTTTCGGTGAATATAATGGTGAAATATATGAAATAATTTTCATATAAAAAGAAAATGTAGAAAAAATAATAACAACATATATATTTTGGCCACTAATCATGGTTGGATAATTTAAGAAGAAATGTGATAAGAAGCTGGAAATTAACTCAGTAAGTTAGAGGGAACATTTTAGAGAAATGAAACCAAGAATCCCAAAGGTGAGTGTGGTAGTATATGGAGAAAGATAAAGGGAAGTAAAGAAAGAGAGTAAAGCTCTACGTGCTAGATGCGTTTTTGTACATGTTTTGTACACATTTTGAAGTATTAATACAATACATTCTGGTTTGGAAAAAAAAAGAAAGAAAGAAAGAAAGTAAATCTCTATAGGTGTAGTGCGGCACTTTGTGGACGGTACACAATTCCTGGTTTGTTCAACTTCATTGCCTGTCCTCATAAACACTGTGGACAAAAAGAAAACAACTTTATAAACACCAAACAAACAATAATTAGGAATGGCAAAAATGGACACATCAAACATCTCCAATGAACAACAAAATAGATTTTGAAAACAACTTTATAAACTCCAAACAAACAATAAAAAATGGACACATCAAACATCTCTAATGAACAACAAAATAGATTTTGAAAAAAGCCACACGTACCTAAGGGTGTAAATTTGCTTCCCTTAGTGGGAATGAGTACCCTTTTATAGTAAATTGAAGTGATGGAGGAATAGTTTAGGAAATTTATTACGAAACATTAATACAATAACCGTTGAGCGTTTTGGGAAATAAACAAACTCATTAGGCAAAACTAATATGGTATTAATTAGTGGTATTAATTCCCACTTGCCGTTTCATGCTTTTTTTCAACTTGTTTTCTTGCCGTTTCTTGCCCATAGTTGTCAGGTTCTTAATTTTCAGATTTTATTAAGGAATCTAATTAAGTCAGTTCATATTTCTGTATCATTGAAATTTTGTTGTTTCTAAAATTATTTGGGCCAATGATTTATTATGATTTCAGCTAATAAATTTTCTTACCTTGTATTTGGCCACATGTTAATTGACTTGTGCCAAATGTCACATCCTCAGAGTCCTAGGTGTCGAAATTATAGAGCCCTTGAGTGAGAGCTCTGCTTTTATATATTATAATAGATACTGCTGGTGGTTCCGGTTTTTTTATATAGGAGCCTTAGGTATCACTTTATATGCATTCAACGAACCAACATTCCATTTTGAAAAATCAGCCAATCAATCTGTCACGCCCCCGCTAAAGCATGACCGGCCAGGCACCATGTGCACCTACACCACGCCACAAGACACCCCAAAGGCCTATAACCATCACTATAGAAGCTAGTTGCCCATGCCTAGCGGGTTAGTCACAACAATGAAATGCGCAGCACAAAGAAAGCGAACAAACATATGCAAAGGCAACATAAGATACCAATTGTATCAAAACTCAATATCCACTAATGTTATAAAATTCTTGCTACAAGGGGCACTAACACTTACAATCCAAGTCATAATAATCTCTTTAGTAAACTAATACAATTAAACAACCAACTAAATGACCATCACGGCTATACCCATCGACCTACTGCCCGTACTCTCATTCTCTCACCTGCAAGACAAGGGGAGAAGGGGGGTGAGTATAAAACTCAGTAAGAAAATGTGCACACAAGTAATAACCACCCAAAGCATGCAATGCATAGCAAACATGCCACCAATCAGCAAGGTATTCGGTCCTCTGTGATCAGGCCCACGGGTAAGCCAAGTGATGTACTCTGGGCCTACTTGCATGTCTTGGCAGTCCTGCACACATGCACAACCGAATCCCACAGCTCCACGTACGAGGCATAACCGAATAGCCAACAATGTGCATATGGCTTGCTACCGTGGCACACACAACGCCCTTCGTAGCAGCACCCTTTGGCCAAGCGGATCCCACACCGCAATGACCCAACCTGTCAATAATACCAAGCGGGAATAATCCTCCGCAAGGTTCCATAACCTGTCATGTGGCTCACATCACAAGTGCCCACCAATCTCTCGGTACGTACAAGCCCCGCTTGTACTACCCACATGATCCATTGGCCAACGATCTCCATGAATGCAATGATGCAAATGCAAATGATGCACAACCCCTTGGGCACAACCAGAAGACAAACCATTAGTCAATAATAAATAACACATGCACCATAAGTGCCAATACCATACCAACCAAGCAATTGGGCTATCTGCCCAGCAAGCACACGATGGCAATTGTCACAAATACGCATCACTTACTTACCTAGCATTTTAGCACAACCATACCAATCATTCCCTCCCTTTGGAGCCCTTGGGCATCCTGGGATCATAAGCCCCTGTCACAAACATATAAAGTCACATCATAACCCAAGCACAACAAGCATAGCATGTAAACCACAATCTAATTACACAACACTTATCTATCCCCAATTCGGGCAGAAGCTACCCTGCACCAGCAGTGACTTAATACAAAACCCTTAAAGTCAGAACTAGCTTCGGGACTCAACATAAGAGTTGTAGACCTGCCTCTTGTGTGTACATAGCCACCAAGAATAGAAAATTCCAAGCCATCTAACTCCAGTTATGGCTCCTGCATCAACTCGGGGTCATGCAGCTGGACTACTGCAGACCAGTCCATTTGGAGAGAGCATAACGCGCTCAATTCAGCTCCAAAATCCACCACATCGGTTTCATATGAAAGCTAGTGATGTTAGCTAACCGTAGGCTTTAGTAGCACTCAATTCCAACCGGTTGTTTGGCCAGAATCCTTATTTTAGTGGCCAGGGGTCAGTCTGGCCGAGAGCAGAACCCCTAGGCTCACCTCTCCTCCTTTCCCCTCTTTTCTCTCTTTCTCTCTCTCTCTCTCACACCTATCACGATTTGGTTCTGATCAGAATGAGTGAGAGGTTCCTGGTTTCACCCCCTTAAGTGATGGTAAGTAGGTGACTAAGCACCTACTTGCCACACTTGCCAACTTGGTGCCACTTGCACCAAGTTGGTGCCACCTCATGCTTGTTTCCCATCCAATTAGTTTGTGGCAACCAACCTGCTAGCTTGCACACCCAAACCACCAGCAGCTTATTCCCGAGCCACACCTCTCATTCTGAATGGTCGGTTTGGCCAATTATGTATTTACCCTCATCGAGCCCAATTGTGCACCGACGGGCACCCCGGTGCCCCGTTGTGCACCATTTGTGCCAACCCGAGCCAACGGGTATCTCATTTGGGCAATTGTGCCTCCATTGCGCCAATTGCACCTAATTAATATGTTCCTAACATAATCCATCACTTTATCGACTGATTAATAAAGTCGAGCACTCGGTATCCCCTAAATAGGTCAACCGTGCCATCGGGTCACCATGAACCCATTTGTGCACATTAGGCCAAGCCAATGCGCACCATTGTCCTCAATCCACTACTAGCACGTGTTACCGATCCAAAACCCATAGTATCATGTACACATGAAATGTGAGCATCACGCACAAGATACTGAATACACGATCCAACTAACAAGAATGTCCTCGAAGGACAAGTAACATCCGGCTCTCATCAAATAAGTATCCCCCTAGGTACCTAGGTGTACCCGGGGTATCACATCATCCCCTCCTTCAAGGATTTCATCCGCGAAATTCAGATGTTACTGTATCCTTACAGAAAACATCAACCCGTTAATGTAACTCTCAATCATCTTTCTAAATATGCTCATATACTATCCCATTATTCCTCATTACTTTCAATATATCTCAACTGTGCTACTCAGCTCATAACTCAGTCCTATGTATCTCCTATCCATTTGCCTCGAATTCATTCTCAAGTTCTGCCCCAACTCCTTATTGTCTTCCAAGCTTGATACTTACAATGTACAGTCCTTATATATTATTGTGATCATATCTCACATAACTCGTTGTCCCATTTCACATACCTTAACGACTCAATCGGAATCTTATAGATTCTAATTCTATCAACTATCTATCACTCCTTACCACGGTACAAATGGTTAGGCTAAGCAGTACTTGCATATTTCTTTCAAAATATTATGAAAACATTGTAAATTGTGGCGACATAGTAAAAGTAAACAAAACTGTGCAATGTACTGCAAGCCATCCAAATGTAACCATACGAGTTCCCACTATAACTCTTTAACACGATACATCACTCAATAGACAACTACAGTCCACATACTCGTTCCCTCATCAGTAATACCACTTACCTCTTACTCACCCCACTACGGTGCAGTACCTGCACTCAACCATGCCAATTGGCCGTCATGGCCAATTATCCCAACCGGCCACTAAATGTGCTACCCGCACACTACTATACCAATTGACCAACAAGGCCAACTATCCCAACCGAACCTTAAAATGCACCACTCGCACACTAGTGCGTATACTAGGACTGTAGTCGGCCAACCGGGCCACAAAATGCACCAGTTGCACACTAGTGGGTGCACTGGCGCTCTAATCGGCCAACCGGGCCAATTGCCCCAACTAAGCCACAAAGTGCACTACTCTTACACACTGGTGCTGCTCAAGCACACCAATTGCACCAACTGAACTACAAAACTATCCAGCTCGGACCAATTGCACAACCGTAAGTTCAATTCCATCCCAAATAAGCCAATCACGCTTCCGCAACGCCACTCCGCTTATACCTCACAAAAGGTATAATACTTCATATTCATCCCCAATTCCATCACCATACTTCTTCAAAACATAATAGTCCGCATACTAACTCCGTTTTCCCTTACTAGCTACCATCGAGCTATGGTTCTTAATATACGAACCACTCCTTTACACTTAAGAGATCCTATTTCAAGAAGAGTACTCGAGGCTACCTTAAATCCTACTTGAGCTTAAATCATCTCGATCCATCGTTAAACTTTCTCCACAACTCTTCACACATCTTTAAATTCATCAAAATTATTGCTTACTTCCATTAGTACATTATTCCCAACCTCTCCATGCCACCATGGCATGTCCACGAATTGTCAATCTGCACATCAAGCAAACTAAAAAATACAACAACATATAAAACACAACAACACATATAAGACGCAAGTCTCTCACCAAACCCCAACATCTAACTCGATGGGTACTAGCCATAAGTCTGAACAACCTATCCCCCTTAGCAAAATTTTATAACTATGCTCCGCTACCACATCTCTCACGCCCCCGCTAAAGCATGACCGGCCAGGCACCATGTGCACCTACACCACGCCACAAGGCACCCCAAGGCCTATAACCATCACTATAGAAGCTAGTTGCCCTTGCCTAGCGGGTTAGTCACAACAATGAAATGCGCAGCACAAAGAAAGCGAACAAACATATGCAAAGGCAACATAAGATACCAATTGTATCAAAACTCAATATCCAGTAATGTTATAAAATTCTTGCTACAAGGAGCACTAACACTTACAATCCAAGTCATAATCTCTGTAGTAAAGTAATACAATTAAACAACCAACTAAATGACCATCGCGGCTATACCCATCGACCTACTGTCCGTACTCTCATTCTCTTACCTGCAAGACAAGCGGAGAAGGGGGGTGAGTATAAAACTCAGTAAGCAATTGTGCACACAAGCAATAACCACCCAAAGCATGCAATGCATAGCAAACATGCCAACAATCAGCAAGGTATCCGGTCCTCTGTGATCAGGCCCACGGGTAAGCCAAGTGATATACTCCGGGCCTACTTGCATGTCTTGGCAGCCCTGCACACATGCACAACCGAATCCTAGAGCCCCTTGTACGAGGCATAACCGAATAGCCAACAATGTGCATATGGCTTGCTACCGTGGCACACACAGCGCCCTTCGTAGCAGCATCCTTTGGCCAAGCGGATCCCACACCGCAATGACCCAACCTGTCAATAATACCAAGCGGGAATAATCCTCCGCAAGGTTCCATAACCTGTCATGTGGCGCACATCACAAGTGCCCACCAATCTCTCGGTACGTACAAGCTCCGCTTGCACTACCCACATGATCCATTGGCCAACGATCTCCATGAATGCAATGATGCAAATGCAAATGATGCACAGCCCCTTGGGCACAACCAGAAGACAAACCATTAGTCAATAATCAATAACACATGCACCATAAGTGCCAATACCATGCCAACCAAGCAATTGGGCTATCTGCCCAGCAAGCACAAGATGCCAATTGTCACAAGTACGCATCACCTACTTACTTAGCATTTTAGCACAACCATACCAATCATTCCCTCCCTTTGGAGCCCTTGGGCATCCTGGGATCATAAGCCCCTGTCACAAACATATAAAGTCACATCATAACCTAAGCACAGTAAGCATAGTGATGAGTGCACAATTTGCACTCTTTTCACATGTCATTTCAATAGTTTTTAGCTTGCAAAATTTTATTCATCGTACTATTCCATCTTATTTTTAGTACTTTTCTCCCTTTCACTTATATAACACCTTTTCTTCAGATTTTTATGTTTTTATAGAATTTAAAAATAAAATTTGGATTTTCCGGATGAAAAGGGCAGTTCCAGCATAGGCTGCCTGTGTAAGCAGTTTCAACATAAGCAGCTTGTGTACATGTGACAAGACCAAGCAAAGCCTCTTTTGATGTGGGTCAAAAATCCTTCAAGATGCAACTCAAATTCGTGGTGGACCATTCTTTGAAGGCCCAAAGCCATGAGAAGATGGGCAAGAAAGGAAGGAGAGGGCCCACTTGACTTGGCCATCACCCTCACGTCAAAAGTATGCATGGAATGGTCTTAGCCTTTGGTTTCAGCCACCCATTTCATCTAAGGAAATGGTCAAGTTCTATTTTAGGCAAGAAAGGAAGGAGGGAGCACGTGTCCATCTCCAAGACCAAGCAAAGAAATAGTCTTTGAAGACCCACTCCTCACGTCATTTTAGCAAGCTAAAAGGAAGGGAGCATTAGTTTGTTTTCCTATATTTGGCACTTGTGCATAACGTGAGGAATAAAACAAGGGGCATTATTTTTGCTGGTCATTCACTTGTGGGCTGGTGGCGTGAACATAGGAGAAGTTAACCAACTTTGACTATGTTACACTTGATTGTGAGGAGCAGTTAAATGTTGGTGCAGTTCCCACCAATTGTTTGCACAAAAGAAGTGGTCTTTCCCTCTTTTATTGGCACCACTTTCCCTCCACATTTGGCGCCACTTTGGCCTCTTCCCTCCATCCATCTTGCACTATAAAAGCATGAGCAAGCAAAGGACAAGGGGAGGCATTAGCTCCTGGACAAAAGCTTCACTTCACATTCGGCAACACACAATTAGACTAGGCTTGTACCTTTTATTTTCCTTTGTAATTGAAACACTTTTAGCTTTGGCTTTTTGGAAGTGTTTTGGCTTGGGAATTTGTCCCTTTTTGGTTCAAGGTTGGCTCCATTTCTTGTAAGTTATTCCTTGAATTTAATTATGGTTTATTTCCAAGTACTTGTTATTTACTTTCCAATTATGTCTAGCTAAAATTGTAATCTAGGATTAGGGGATGAACTTGTTAATATTTCCATGCTTATTTAAATAAAGAATTATTTTCAGATTTTATTCTTCTTTAATTCGGTTTATGAATCTTTACTATGTTAGTTGCTTGATCACCAATTAGCATAAATCCATAATAGGCGAACGTTAAGTGACAGCGTCGTTTACCTATAGAACAACATAAACCGGGCTATAAAAACCGACCTCGAGAGAGGCGTGCTTTTTATTGGAGATTAGGTAGGGAAATTTCTTAATGCTCTTAGTTTATTTCAGCACTGGCCGATGCATAGTGGACATAAACTAGGAAGGGATTTTACGGCACTACGAGAGTAGGTTATCGATCTAGTTTAGATTTCCCGTTTCTTTTAAAGAAGTTTAATTTCAGAATTTAATTCATAGATTCAACATAGGCTAGCTATATGGTGACAGTACATGGCCTACTTATGTGTAGCTTAATTGTATGGAAATATTGGCAAGGAATTCCCCGAAGTCTTAGATGCTTTATATTAATCAGTTTAATCTCCTTATTAATTGCTTTAGTTTTCGTTTTAATCATCAATCCCTCAACATTATTTATTTTTCTAGATAATCATAAATTGCTTGGTTAGATAGTACTTAACAAAGATCCCTGTGAGACGACCTTGGTACTACAACAACCCCGTATACTTGCGGGAAGCTATCAAGTTTTTGGCGCCGTTGCCGGGGATCGGCGTTAATATTATTTAACTTAGTGATTAGGTTAATCTAGATTTTTATTTTTCATTTTCTTTTTCACCCGTTTGGGTAGTTTTTCTTCTATTTCTTCTTCAGGTTTCTTCAAGTTTTACTGGAGGAGAGATGGAGGGACACGTAAGACGCGTCATCGAGGAGATCGAGGGAGTCCAATACGGACCTCGGCGTAGACCAGTCCGGGATTTCTCCATCCCCGATGCAACCCTTGCACAGTCCAGTGTGGTCCGCCCAGCTGTGCAAGCTAATAATTTTGAGCTTAAGCCGGCCCTGATCAAAATGGTCCAAAACGAACCTTTCGGAGGTTCTTCCTCGGAAGACCCAAATCAACATTTGCAAGATTTCCTGGAAATCTGTGATACCATCAAGGTAAATGGAGTCTCCGAGGATGCTATCAAGCTGCGTCTTTTTCCTTTCTCACTCAAGGATAAGGCGAAGGCGTGGTTGACCGCACAACCTCCTAGGACGTTTGATACATGGGCTGCCCTGTCTCAGGCCTTTCTGAAGAAATTCTTTCCACCCAACAAGGCCATGACATTGAGGAACGGCATCATGGAATTCAAACAAAAGCCCAGTGAATCTTTCTATGATGCATGGGAAAGATTCAAAGAAGCTTTGAGAAGATGTCCACAGCATGGCCTTCCCGATTGGCTGATCGTGGAGAAGTTCTATGCGGGCCTGAATGAATCCCTCCGTGCACACGTTGATGCTGCAGCCGGAGGAGTAGCCTTAGCCAAAGATGCTGAGGATGTATACGAATTGTTCGAACACATCGCCAGCAACAAATTTGAATGGCAAGGCGAGCTCACAAAAACAGCCGGAGTTCTAGAACTTGACGCAGTGAGCCTATTAAATGCCAAGTTGGATGCCATCTTGAAGTTGAATGGGAAAGGACAATCCCATTCCTGTGCTAGATGCGAAGGAGGTTATTCGGAGTGCCCGACAGAGGGAGGCTATGAGCAAGCATACCAAGAGCAAGTGAGCTACATCAACCAGAAAGTCCAGAAGGACCCTTATTCCAACACCTACAACCCAGGTTGGAGGGACCACCCTAACTTCTCTTGGAAGCCTCAACAGCCCAACCAAAACCAAAACCAAGCCGGAAGAGGTCCTCCCGGATATCCTCCGAAACAACCTACACAGGCATACCAGCAGTCGTATCAGCCAGCTCCTAAAGATGACTTGCAGTCGCTACTCAAGTCATTTATGGAGGAGCAGCGACAAGTTGTGAAAGGGCTTTCTGACGAGATTAACAATCTCAAGTGTCAGATCGCACAAGCTGGCCCTAGTCAGGGCAATCCTGGCAGATTACCGGGAAAGTCGGAGGTAAACCCTAACGCTCAATGCAATGCAATCACTCTTAGGAGTGGTACTCAATATCAGGAGCGACAACCACCTCCAGTCCCGGTAGTAGAGGGAGAGCATGGCCAGACCATGCAGAAAGACAAGCCTGCAGAGCATGAACAGGCTGTGTCAGCCGATAAAGGGAAGGCAAAGCAAAACGAGGTGAAAGCCTATGTCCCACCAATTCCCTTCCCTCAGCGGCTCAATCCACTGGTGCATGATAAGAAGTTCGGACGTTTCCTGGACGTTATGAAAAAGCTCTACATCAATATTCCGTTCATAGAAGCCGTATCCCAAATGCCTACATACGCAAAATTCTTAAAGGACATCTTGTCCAAAAAGAATAAATTGATTGACTACGGGACGGTGGCACTGACAGGAGAATGTAGTGCGATTATTCAGAACAAGCTTCCAGATCCCGGGACGTTCACTATCCCCTGCGACATAGGGAAGGTACGCATTGAGAGAGCACTTTGTGATCTGGGCGCAAGTGTTAGTGTGATCCCTCTGTCGATCAGCAAGCAGCTCAACCTAGGGGATTTAAAACCTACTGCTATGTCCCTTCACCTCGCAGATAGGTCTGTCAAGTATCCAGTGGGAATCTTGGAGGATGTTCCTATCAAAATTGGGAACTTCTTCGTCCCGGTTGATTTCGTGGTTCTAGACATGGAGGTCGATAACCACGTACCTATCATCCTTGGACGACCCTTTTTGGCAACTGCTGGTGCCATCATCGATGTCAAGGGCGGGAAGCTTACATTACAAATCGGGTCTGAAAAGATTTGCTTCGTTGTTGATAAAGTGAATCGCAATGAAGTATCAGACGACTCGTGCAACCGACTTGACATCGTTGAAGAAGCAGTTGAAGAAATTGCAGCACGGGCACACTGTGCAGATCCCTTGTTGGCATGCCTTGCCCATACAAAAAACGTTAAGGATCCAGAAATAGTAGGCTATGCACGCCAACTTGAAGTCTTGTCTTTGGCGTCTGCAGAAGAAGACATGAGATTTGAGAAGTTAGATGCGATGCCAGAAGACTTGACAGAAGAAAATGCTCCGAAGGTTAAGATGAAACCTTTACCTCCTGAGTTCCAATGTGCATTATTGGAAACAAACTCCACACATCTAGGTGATATAAATGTGAGTTTTACTGAGGGAGAGAAGGATACGTTGCTGAAAGATAAGGGACGACACAAGAAGACAATTGTGTATTCCACCGACGATCTTATCAGGATTAATCCCTCAGTTTATACTCATGAAGCTGGCAGAAAAGGATCCAAACACTGGCGTGGGAGTATCATCCAAAAACAAGACCTCAGAATTGGAACCGAGTCTTGTTGCCAAAGCTTTATGATCCTGGAGAGCCTATCGGACAAGAGGTAGTGCAACCGTTCTCCAACCCACCTTCATCTTGGGGAGCTCCGAGTCCAGCTACAAGACATTAAAGAAGCGCTGCGTGGGAGGCAACCCGCGATTCTTTCCCTTATTCCGCAAATAAAAGCAACAAGTTCAGGTTCCTTTAGTTCTTTTGTAGTTTCAATTTATTTTCTTTTTAAAAAATTTTTGGGCCGCAAGTTCATTTTTTTTGCTAAATATGATTGTTGCCCCTGCTTTGTTTTCTGTACTTTCTAGCCTATTTTTGCGCAGTGAGGACACTGCAAGTTTTAAGTTCGGGGTGGCTATACTTTCAGCATAGTAGCTGCGGTCTTTTATTTATCTTTCTTAGCATAATAAGTAATTTTCTTCAATTTATTTTTTGTTTTTCTTTTGTTTGAATAAATTTTTTGCAAGTTACAGATGACTCATTGGGCTTAATTGGTCCTAATCCGACACAAGTACAGGGATTCTTTCAAAATTTTGACGATCGAGTCACGTGTGTTCGCTTGCATGAATATTGGGGTCGAGGTCCTAAATGGCCGAGTCACACTTTGTGGGTAAATTTTTCCGATTGGTTTAATTCGCTTCTAACCTCTTTGCTTGTTTTATTTATCAAACATATTTGGCATAAATCTTTTGGGTCTTAGAACAGGTTCACAACCCGATCAAAGCGAAATTATTACAAGGATTGTTTTTCAGGGATCGGATTAAGGCATTCTTTCATAGCCCATGCAAACCGCATAACCTACCCATGCTCGTACATTTTTCCTCGTAAACCACTTCGCGCCTCTTTCTGATAGCCATCTTTCGTTGATAACCCACATTCACCACCTACACCCTTTGAACCTATGGCTATCACCTTATTTTTCATAAATACTCTCCCATGTGCACTTGCTCGAATTCATTTTTCCTAAATATATGCCTAAGTGGTGGTTCGTCTACACACAGGCACAACACAAGCAGCCTGTGCTGGAAATGGAGAATGCTATTCATTTGTCTACGCCTTCAACAATGACAAGAAGAGAGATACTTCATGGAAAAAGAAAAGAAACGACATGAAAAATTGATGTATCTCGCCAAAAGAAAAGAAAGAAAAGGAGGAAGGCAATAAAAAACTCTCCACGGCGCACACAATGTTCTTTAGAATCACTACGAAGACATCTTGCATGGCAATGTTACGGTGAAACTCTCCTTTATGGGCATCTGCATCATTTGAATTCCTTTATCCCCTTCTTTTCTAGCCATAACCCAAGCCCCATTTCAACCCGAATAAAGACCTTTTGATCCCTGTGATTCCATCCTTGTCATTAGTGGAGACCGGGAAGTGAATCTGCATATTTGACCCCGTTTTCAATCCTATAAAATGCCAAATTCATCAAACAGAGAGGGAAGTTGTGAATTTAAATCAATATGATTAATTGCCTAACAACTTGTATTTTCGGATCATCTTGGCACTTGTTCTCACGATTCTTGCAGGTTAGATACCAAGGCTTCTTTCGTGACTTTTTGGAGATTTCTCATGTGACCTTGGTCGGATAGGTCCCGTTGATTCCAATGGGTAAGACGTTTTCATCCCGTTTTTCACGATAATTGCTTGGGGACAAGCAAAATCTCAAGTTTGGGGTGGTGATGAGTGCACAATTTGCACTCTTTTCACATGTCTTTTCAATAGTTTTTAGCTTGCAAAATATTATTCATCGTACTATTCCATCTTATTTTTAGTACTTTTCTCCCTTTCACTTATATAATACCTTTTCTTCAGATTTTTATGTTTTTATAGAATTTAAAAATAAAAGTTGGATTTTCCGGATGAAAAGGGCAGTTCCAGCATAGGCTGCCTGTGTAAGCAGTTTCAACATAAGCAGCTTGTGTACATGTGACAAGACCAAGCAAAGCCTCTTTTGATTTGGGTCAAAAATCCTTCAAGATGCAACCCAAATTCGTGGTGGACCATTCTTTGAAGGCCCAAAGCCATGAGAAGATGGGCAAGAAAGGAAGGAGCAAGCCCACTTGACTTGGCCATCACCCTCACGTCAAAAGTATGCATGGAATGGTCTTAGCCTTTGGTTTCAGCCACCCATTTCATCTAAGGAAATGGTCAAGTTCTATTTTAGGCAAGAAAGGAAGGAGGGAGCACGTGTCCATCTCCAAGACCAAGCAAAGAAATAGTCTTTGAAGACCCACTCCTCACGTCATTTTAGCAAGCTAAAAGGAAGGGAGCATTAGTTTGTTTTCCTATATTTGGCACTTGTGCATAACGTGAGGAATAAAACAAGGGGCATTATTTTTGCTGGTCATTCACTTGTGGGCTGGTGGCGTGAACATAGGAGAAGTTAACCAACTTTGACTATGTTACACTTGATTGTGAGGAGCAGTTAAATGTTGGTGCAGTTCCCACCAATTGTTTGCACAAAAGAAGTGGTCTTTCCCTCTTTTATTGGCACCACTTTCCCTCCACATTTGGCGCCACTTTGGCCTCTTCCCTCCATCCATCTTGCACTATAAAAGCATGAGCAAGCAAAGGACAAGGGGAGGCATTAGCTCCTGGACAAAAGCTTCACTTCACATTCGGCAACACACAATTAGACTAGGCTTGTACCTTTTATTTTCCTTTGTAATTGAAACACTTTTAGCTTTGGCTTTTTGGAAGTGTTTTGGCTTGGGAATTTGTCCCTTTTTGGTTCAAGGTTGGCTCCATTTCTTGTAAGTTATTCCTTGAATTTAATTATGGTTTATTTCCAAGTACTTGTTATTTACTTTCCAATTATGTCTAGCTAAAATTGTAATCTAGGATTAGGGGATGAACTTGTTAATATTTTCATGCTTATTTAAATAAAGAATTATTTTCAGATTTTATTCTTCTTTAATTCGGTTTATGAATCTTTACTATGTTAGTTGCTTGATCACCAATTAGCATAAATCCATAATAGGCGAACGTTAAGTGACAGCGTCGTTTACCTATAGAACAACATAAACCGGGCTATAAAAACCGACCTCGAGAGAGGCGTGCTTTTTATTGGAGATTAGGTAGGGAAATTTCTTAATGCTCTTAGTTTATTTCAGCACTGGCCGATGCATAGTGGACATAAACTAGGAAGGGATTTTACGGCACTACGAGAGTAGGTTATCGATCTAGTTTAGATTTCCCGTTTCTTTTAAAGAAGTTTAATTTCAGAATTTAATTCATAGATTCAACATAGGCTAGCTATATGGTGACAGTACATGGCCTACTTATGTGTAGCTTAATTGTATGGAAATATTGGCAAGGAATTCCCCGAAGTCTTAGATGCTTTATATTAATCAGTTTAATCTCCTTATTAATTGCTTTAGTTTTCGTTTTAATCATCAATCCCTCAACATTATTTATTTTTCTAGATAATCATAAATTGCTTGGTTAGATAGTACTTAACAAAGATCCCTGTGAGATGACCTTGGTACTACAACAACCCCGTATACTTGCGGGAGGTTATCTCATAGCATGTAAACCACAATCTAATTACACAACACTTATCTATCCCCAATTCGGGTAGAAGCTGCCCTGCACCAGCAGTGACTTCAACCCGAAATACAAAACCCTTAAAGTCAGAATCAGCTTCGGGCCTCAACAAAAGCGTTGTAGACCTGCCTCTTATCTGTACATAGCCACCAAGAATAGAAAATTTCAAGCCGTCTAACTCCAGTTATGGCTCCTGCATCAACTCGGGGTCAAGCAGCTAGACTGCTGCAGACCAGTCCATTTGGAGAGAGCATAACGCGCTCAGTTCAGCTGCAAAATCCACCAAATGGGTGCCATATGAAAGCTAGGGATGTTAGCTAACCGTAGGCTTTGGTTTCACTCAATTCCAACTGGTGGTTTGGCCGGAACCCTTATTTTAGTGGCCAGGGGTCAGTCTAGCCGAGAGCAGAACCCCTAGGCTCACCTCTCCTCCTTTCCCCTCTTTTCTCTCTTTCTCTCTTTCTCTCACACCTATCACGATTTGGTTCTGATCAGAATGAGTAAGAGGTTCCTGGTTTCACCCCCTTAAGTGATGGTAAGTAGGTGACTAAGCACCTACTTGCCACACTTGCCAACTTGGTGCCACTTGCACCAAGTTGGTGCCACCTCATGCTTGTTTCCCATCCAATTAGTTTGTGGCAACCAACCTGCTAGCTTGCGCACCCAAACCACCAGCAGCTTATTCCCGAGCCACACGTCTCATTCTGATTGGTTGGTTTGGCCAATTACGTATTTACCCTCATCGAGCCCAATTGTGCACCGACGGGCACCCCGGTGCCCCGTTGTGCACCATTTGTGCCAACCCGAGCCAACGGGTATCTCATTTGGGCAATTGTGCCTCCATTGCGCCAACTGCACCTAATTAATATGTTCCTAACATAATCCATCACTTTATGGACTAGTTAATAAAGTCAAGCACTCGGTATCCCCTAAATAGGTCAACCGTGCCATCGGGTCACCACGAACCCATTTGTGCACATTAGGCCAAGCCAATGCACACCATTGTCCTCAATCGACCACTAGCACGTGTTACCGATCCAAAACCCATAGTATCATGTACGCATGAAATATGAGCATCACGCACAAGATACCGAATACACGATCCAACTAACAAGAATGTCCTCGAAGGACAAGTAACACCCGGCTCTCATTAAATAAGTATCCCCCTAGGTACCTAGGTGTACCCGGGGTATCACGCAATCATACCCTCTAACCTTTATTTTCTTTCTTTTCTTCCTCATACTTACTTTCCCGTAACCCCCATTTCCTCACACTTTCTTTCCCATCATAAAATCATTAAAACTAATTAGCCACGCAAAACCCCCATTTCAGCCCAACCAGATCCCTTACTCCTTCTCTGCCATGTCCTCGCCGACTCTCGCCTCCAAATCCCGCCTCTGCGGCGTCATCTTCGACATGAACGGCACCCTCACTATCCCCGCCATCGACTTCGATGCCATGTATAAGGCCGTCCTCGGGGAAGCCGAGTACCGCCGCATCCGCTCCCAGAACCCTTCCGCATCGACATCCTGCACCACAATGAGCACTAGGGCCCCTTCTTTCCTTTATTTCTTTCTTTTTGGGTTTTGTCTAATAGCGTGTTTGTTGTGGGTTGTGTCGCATTGAACTTGATGTCGACGATGGATGAGGCGTTTGGTGGATGGAGGTGATGCAAGTAACGATTTGGGTGTGCTTGGATTCCTGTTTTGTGGGAGTTGGGCCAAGCTCCGGCAAGGTCTTGTGGTGGTCTCGGTTTTTGGTTTTGGCCGAGTTTAATTTGTTGGGTAGAGAAATGAATGAAGCAAGTAGGGGTTTAGGGATTCACTTTCAATGATTGGGATTCGCTTATGCGAATTGGGGATTTAGGGTTCTTTGTTGTTGGGATTTTGGGGGTTTTGTTAAGGGCCACAAGCGAATTGCGCTTTGTATTTTTTTTTTTATTTTTTTCTATGGAAACAAATTAATGAAATAGAAATTTCATTAGGAATTTGAACTCATTTCTTATTAAATCTATTTATGTGACGATAAAAGTGGTTTGAATCGAAAAATTCCATTAAGGTTTACCCAACAGATCCAACATGTTTCCAAATGATTTTTTTTTATGAATTTCCGAAATAAAATTTTTTGATGTAAATCCCAATTTTTTCCTTTTTAAAATTTACAATTATTTCGAATTAATTAAACTCCAAATTTTTTTCTCTTTTATTCCAATAATAATATTATTTTTCGATTTTCTAAATGAATTAGAAAATGAAATAAGAGAAAAAAGAGGGATAACATTAAAAAAATTCGAGCACGGTGGGACCCACAGTCCACGTGGCGCCACATGTCGCTTTCTAAGTGGGTAACTTGCTAGGGAAGGTAAAAAAACGATTCCTCTAGGGATTTATCAGGTTCAGGGACAAGAAATCGGCGAAAAATTCTTTAGGGACAACTCTTGAGAAATTGACAAAGTTAAAAGACACTAAAATCATTTAACTCATTAAATAGTAGATATGGAATAAATAAAGGATAGATATAGAATAAATAAATTTAATGCTTTCTGAAAATCTAACTACGTCTTATATCTTGAAACAATATGGAAAGTCTTAAACGTTTTGTATAATAGAACAAAAGGAGTACTACTTTTCTGTAGGGGAAATAGGAGTATGGATTAAATATTTGTTTCATCCCTACATTGAGCTCTAAAGTTGGAATTCATCCCTGTATTAGATTTTGACTTCTTTTCATCCTCTATTCTTCCTAGTTGGCTTCCTTTGGTCCCTCTCGCCAGAATTTGGTGGAAATGTTGGCGTGGCTAGTTTCCCGGCGCTACGTCAACATATGTGGAAGCTACATATCTGGTCCAACCAACAAATCAAACTAACCCGACCCGATCGGTTCGTCCACCTAAAAACGCATTTTGCTAATCCGGTGTGGGCCTAAGTTTTTCCACCTTTTTCCTTTTCTCTCCTAAAATTAACTTCTTTAAAATCCTTCACTGAGTTAAAAATTCTTTCATAAATAAAATAATAACTAATTATAATTTATTATTTAATTAATTTATTTTTTTGAAATAATTTTTAATTCAATGAAAAATTTTAAAGAAATTAAATTATTGTAAGTTATTATTTAATTAGTATAATTTATTATTTTATTTTTGAAAGAATTTTTAATTTAATAAAAGTTTTTAAATAATCTAATTTTAGGAAAAAAAGAAAAAAATGGACAAACTTCGGGCCCCCACCGGATTAGCAAAATGGATTTTTTGGGTGGGCAAACCAGTCAGGTCGAGTCGTTTCGGTTAGTTGGTTCGACCTGAGATGTGGCTTCTACATATGTTGACGACGTGGCGCCGAAAAACTAGCTACATCTGCATTTTTCACCAGATTCCGGCAAGAAGGACTAAAATAGGCCAACTAAGGGGAATAGAGAGATGAAAAGAAGCCAAAATCTAACACAGGAATGAATTCCAGCTTTAAAGCCCAACACAAGGGGAAACAAGTCTTTAATCCATAGGAGTATCCTATAATTTAGATCATTCCTTCAATAAATTTTATCATCCTAAAAGTTTATATTCAAATCTCATTTCTTTCAATAGTTATATCAAGTCTTTTTTGTCAATTTTGAATGTTAAATTAAAAAATTTTGGTCCCTCATAAATGTTTGTTACTGTCCTATTTATCATAATTCAAATTAATTAAGTCCTTAATTCTTAAACCCAAAACACTGAAACTTGGTCTTAAAACCTAAAATCGTAAACTATAAATCCCAAAATTCAAAGCATTAAATCTTAAATCATAAAATCTTAAATATTAATTCTAAATTTTAAACCTTAAAACACCAAAATCTATACAATAAATTTTAAAATTTTTAACATGAAATCTTAAATCATCAAACCTAATTTGCCAAATTGTAAATATAATTCTTTATCCTAAATATAATTCTTTATCCTAAATACTAAATCCTAAACCTAAACCTTAAAGATTACAATCTTAAATACTAGATTATGAATCCTAAAACTTTGTATACTATACTGAAAATTCTTAATCCTAAACCTTGAAATCTTAATCCTTAACTTTAAACCATAAATCCTAAATCCTAAAATTTTAAATCTTAAATCTTAAACCTTAAATCCTAAATCCTAAAACCTTAAACCTTAAATATTAAAATCTTAAATCCCAAAAGTCCAAATCCCTAAAACTTTAAACCCCTACAATCCTAAACCTTAAATCCTAAAATCTTAAATCCTAAACCCAAAACCCTAAGCCATAAATCTAAATCTCAAATCCTAATATTGCTAGCCTAAACTGTGATTACTGACTTACTTAGTAATTAATTAAGACTGATCATATTATTGTTGATAATTAACAAATATAATGGTTAAGTATTTTGTGTTATTTGAGTATTGGGTAGAAACATTTGGTTCCACAAAGAAACTAAAAGTAGGAAGATTTGGCTCCACCAGGTTGTAGAACAACCTGTCAATATCATCCTTTATTGCGCATGGTCCTAGATCGGTAGTTGGCAATTAAAACGCCAACCAAGGGTCAAGCTTGCAGCTCAAGTGTTAGAAAAAGATCTAGAGAGTGGTCCTCACACTTTCTAAACATCTACAAAGTTTCAATGGGCCATACAAACTATTTTTGGAAACCTTTTTTGAAAATAAGTGTTGTAACTTGAAGATTTAACTAGATTTGTGTGACACCCGGGGTCTATGAGGGCGGGAAGTGTACGCCGGTGCCGGGATGAGCATGGACAAGGAGCGGCTTCTGGCAGGCTTCTAGAAGGAGGGGCACAGGAATGAACCGAATCCACACCGGAATAGGAGAGATCCTGAGACTGTGTAGGGATGGGGCTGCACAGTTGGGGCGATTTCGTAATTATACGGGTATGGGACTGTATAATTAAGAATAGCTCAAATGAAGTGATTTCGAGGTTGTACAGGTGTGGGACTGCACAATCGAGAATAGCTTAAACGGTTTGATGGGTACTAACTATATCAACAAGGTGCACCTACCTTTTCGGCGCTCATTCTAGAAGAACTCTAAAGTTAAACGTGCTTGACTTGGAGAAATTCTAGGATGGGTGACCTCCTGGGAAGTTTTTCCCGGAAACGTGCGAGTGAGGACAAAGCATGTTGGAAAGGTCCCGAGTTGGTCTGTAGTGACAGTCGACAAACCGGGACGTTACAATTTGGCTTCAACTACGTGGACAATTTCCTCGGAGATGAAGAAGTCAACTTCAAACCCACCTAGACGTTATGTGAATGTTGTGAGAGAGCTCGCCCACCCTTAGAATCTATATATAAAGATTTAAAACCTCACTAAAGCTTAAGCCCAACCTATTATAAAGATTCTGTGAGATTTGATCTTTTGCCTGGGCCAAAATCTTTGAGAGATTCTAAAATTCAAATAGAGCTAAACTTGTATGAATCTTTTGCCCTAAACTCATTGTAAAAAAATTCTTGAGAGTCACTCCTGAAGCTATCTTGTTGAGGGCGATATAAGTGAGATTGAGTTACATTCTTACTTGATACTCAAAGCTAGGATTAGTTTTGAGGGTAGCTTAGAGCTAACCCTGTGGAAAGCTTGAGTGTAGGTTGAGTTTCCTCCTCCTCCTCTTAGCCTTTCTGGGCTAACAATTGGTAACGGAGCTGCGTTCTCAATGTTGTGGATTAAACCAAGCACTATTCTTTGATGGTTGCAACTCGGAGCTGCGTTCTCAATGTTGTGGAATAAACCAAGCACTATTCTTTGATGGTCGCAACTATGATTATTGGAAGTTTAGAATGCAAATCTTTCTTGAGTGTCAAGATCTAGAGATGTGGAAGGTTGTTCAAAATTCTTACTCCAGGCCTACTAAGCCTATGAAAGATTGGAACAAAAAAAGAAATAAAATTTGCTAGGTTAGATGCTCAAGCCAAACATTGTCTCTTTTGTGGAATTAGTAAGAGTAAGTTTGAAAAAGTTAGAGCATGTAAGCCTGCCAATGAAATTTGAAAATTATTGTTTGTTACTCATGAAGGTACAAATCAAGTTAAAGAAACCAAGATCAATATCTTGATGAGGGAATATGAGGAATTCCAAATGTTGTCAAGGGAAAGTATCATAAGTTTGGATAGTAGATTTGCCAATATGTCTTGGCAAAGCTGTCACAAACAAAGAAAAAGTGACAAAAATTCTGAATTCTTTATTGAAAGAGTAGGAGTCAAAAGTTACAACAATTGAGGAGGACATTGATTTGAATGTGTTGTCCTACAATAAACTAATTGACTTACTTATTGCTCATAATATGAAATTTGAATGAAGAGAAGAGAAAATGAAGAATCTTGCTTTCAAAGTCAGTAAAGATGGAGATTTGGTTTCTGATAATGACAATTAGGTTCCAAGTCATAAACCATTCCAGCGATTCTTTAAGAAGAAAAAGTTGTAGAAAATGAAGAAAATAGTTGCTGCTTGGGAAGATTTTGATTCATCTAGTGATTCAGATTCAAAGGAAATAACAAATCTTTGTCTCATGGCATAAGAGGAAATTGAGGTTTTTATCATAAATCGAGCTATATATGTCCAATTGAGGGGAGCTTTATATGTGTATAAAGGTAAAAGAATTTTCTAGAACGTTATAGAAGAGCCCAAAATCCAATTTTGCTATCTACAAGTCAAGAAGTTGCGTGCAAATATCTGGCCATAAAATAGGAAAAGTTGCAACCTGGAGTGCAAGTAAAGAATTCTATTTCCATGCAAAGTAGGAGACCTTTGGATGACCTCTAGCACCAAAATCACTATAAATAGAACCCTTTTGTCGACATATTCAAGAGGCCAAGTTCAGAGGGTGAAGGTCTGACAAATTGTTTAAGTTTTAGGTTATACACACTAGTAGGGTTAGGGTTTCTACTCTTTCTAATCCTCTAGGTGGTGCCGAATTCCTCATCCAATTTAGAGGATTATTCCCTCAATAATCCAACATTTTTCCAGCAAGATTTATAGGTCTAGAGTCATAGAATCATCAGCCCAAGAGGTAGAAAAAATCGACACAAGCAAGGAGCAACTCGATGCCACCAACAACCACACCAAACCGGCCAGCCGACCTCTATTCTCTATCTTTTGATCGTTTTTCTTTCTGTTAAACTGTTGAAAAATTCTTGTGAGATGATGTTTGATTTCATTTTTATGAGGAACTAATTCCTTAATCTAGGATTAGGGAAGTAGCCAATTACTTCTATGGGTTTATAATTGATTAGTCAAGTTTAATGGTTTATATGTGTTGATTGTTTGATCTATGTGTGCTTGAATAGTTTAACTACTTTAGATTGGATTCTAATTGATTGCAACATGCAAGTGCTAAGCTATTAATAGGAAGATACCTAGAAGAATATAGGTTGATTTATGCTAAACACGCATGAGCTGATAGCTTTTTAGGGCTTTATTGATTGTTTATACTTAATGAATTTAGTTAGGTTGCTAGACTATGCGAGAGCTAGAAAGTAATCTTTGCTGAATAATTAATTCAACAAGCAAGAGTTGAGAGTTAAAACATTAGAAACAATTGCCCACAATCACACATCAATACCAATAACTTGCCGAATTTAATTATAAACCTAGATAGTAATGAAGTGAACCCCGAATTTCTAGATTACTTTAGATATTAATAGAACTCTACATTAGAATAAATTTGCTATTTTATTTCTTTATTATTTCCCTAAGTCAACATCACCTATAAAGTACTCTATTAAATTGATTTGCCTAGATAATCATAAGTTGTGACCAAAGTAGTATTTAATCCTTTGTCACGTGGGATAGAACTTGATTATATTGCTACAATAAGACACTATACGCTTGCAGATTAAATCTTTACGTTTTATTTGTGTGATGCATTGTGGTGCGACCACAATCCTAGAACAAGCTAGAATCACACCCGAATCAATCAGATGTCCATGTTTAACCTAGCAAGAAATCGAGCTATGGTTGACTCTTCATCCTCGTCAATGTTAGCCTGGATCATAGCCAACTCCATCTCCTTGAAGTACTCTTCCACCCTTTTGGTTCTTGGCCTCAATGTCTGAAGCTTTTGAAGAATCTCCCTATAATAGTAAGTAGGCACAAATCTTTTCTTCATGATCCTCTTCATCTCTTTCCAATTCTCCATTGGCAGATCTCCATACCTCCTCCTGGTAATCACAAGCATATCCCACCAAGCTAATGCATAATCCTTGAATTCCACTGCAGCAAGCCTAACCTTCTTCTCATCAGAATACCGATGACAATTAAAAATCATCTCAACTCTCTTTTCTCATTCCAAGTATTTCTCTAGATCATTAGCATCTTGGAAAGTAAGAATTTTCATCTTGATGGTGTCCACATCCTTGTCAATGTGAACAACTCTCTCCTCTCCTCGGTCAAAGAATCAAGGCTTATATGCATCTCCACCTCCGCCTCCTCTTCTACCTACTGATGGTCTCTGGTTAACCTCCACATAATGATCTTTATAGGCGGCTTCTTCCTCCTCAGGTTCCCTTTTAACAGGCACTGGTGCGCCATCTCTCCTTCCCTAAATGCCACCAGCTAAAGATATCTCCCTTTGTAATCCTTGGACAACCTAGTCATTCCTGTCCATCCTGTCATGTAGCTCTTTAAACCTCAGATCCACCCTCTGGAATGACTCCTTCATTGAAGACATGACTGCCTCCCTTATGGTATCTGTAATGTTATTACTCGTACTAGCCATATTGTATTATCTGCAAGAAAACTTGTTATGTGTTTGTCTCTCGTGTTTACTCTCAATGACAATAGATGCAATACTCGCTTTTTTCCTCTCTTGAATTCCTCACTGTATTTATTCTTTAGGATCGATAAGAACTTAATCAAATAATAAACAACTTGCAACACTTCAAGAAAGAAACAAGGAAACCCTAGCAAAGAAAGAAAACAACACAAAATCTAGAGAAAAAAATTAAAATCCAAGAAATAAAAAAAGTCACACACAAGAACAAAACAATGTATGTGATGAATATTGTAGTAATTGAACAATAAGACACAAAGATCACCCAATTAGAAAAGCTGAAAGAGAGATAGGTAACAAATAACACAGAAAGAAAGAAAATGATGAAAAACACCAAGGCATGCTCAAGAATGCTCAAGAATCACATTTTAATCAGAGAAGGAGTCGAATCCGAGAGCACAGAAGCAATCAAACGCAATCACGAAGTAAAGAACGCAACGAACATGCGTGGAAGTTTTTGAAGCGCGCAGTCTCAGAAATGAATTCATATCACGAGTTCTAGATGTCAAATTGCTGCAATCTTGGACACTATAGAAACCTAAGAGGAAGATCTAAAACTTTTCTGTAGAGCCCAGTAGCTGAATCTACTATTTTCTTTTCTTAAAATCTACTTGAAATCGACTAACACAATCTGTCCGGAAATTCAGCTTGGTTTTAATATTTGGGCTTAAGTACTTTTACTTGGATTATTATTATTATTTGGGTTATTATTTTGTTGGACTTTAATTAAATTAACTGGATTTATTTGTTGGGTTTTAATTAGTCCAATAAGTTGTTGGATTTAAAAAGTCAAACCGTATTCCATGTTGGAGTTATGGGTGCTAACTTTAGGTTAGTATAAATAGGTTTTATTGTGTTTAATTTCGTGGCTTTATGATGAATAAAATTCACAATTTAAAAAATGAGAGTTTTCTCATGGAGAGCCAATCTAGACTTGGTTTTACTTTAGGGATTGGAATTTTCTAATCAAGTTACTTTACTTGTTTGTTAATTTATATTCCTTGTGTTATAATCTCCTTTTTGCCTACTCTTTCTTTTTGATTAGGAGGTGAAGAATTCATTCATAGAAATATTTGTGTTACTATTCTCTTTTACCTTTACCAACTAAAAGAGGTCTTTGTCATATGCAACATTTGCCTAGTTCTTACTGATTAGAAGATGAAAGATTACTAATACAGAATTTGATAAAGTAACAAACCTAGAACCAACACTAGATTCACCTCCGTCTCAATCTGATTGTTCCGATCTTCAATCTCAATCAAACCATGTGAATCTCCACCCTTTATTCCTCCAAATCAGCAAGGAAGAAATAAGAAAGCTTTAAAACACAAATTAGGTTTAGTGCACCAACTCCGTGAACCCTGATACAAGCAAGCAAGCACCAAGTAGAATTGAAGGGGATGATGGTGCCATTAGCTTGCCTCAAGGACCAATCACAAGGGCTCGTTTGAAGATGATCAAGAATCACATGCTGCACTATGCTCAAGCTTGAATTAATCAAGAATTGCATAAAGATAAGATGATCAAGCTTGGAGAGGAGTACAAGAAGAAACCAACATGTGTTTCAATCATTGGAGGAGGAGCTTAGCCGCAGTGATCCAAATCGACATATCCATGTCTTTTTATCATTTTTTGGGCCGAATTTATCAAACAATTAATTATAAATTTTGGCTAGCATTTTATTATTATTATTTTTGTTATTATTTGTGGGCTTAAGTACTTTTAATTGGGTTTAGTTATGTTTTATTATTTTTGGGTTGATCCAATTTGTTGTTGGATTAAAAATAAAACCTAGTCCATTAGGGTTTGGGGAAGCAAATCCCATTTGGATTTGATTTAGGAGGTGGGCGACTTGGCCCTTATTGTTGCCGACCTAGGGGGCTTGTTTTCCCTTTATAAGTAGGCTCTTTAGGGTTATGTTTTTACACCCCATTGATATTTGATATTTTGATAATAAAGTTTGAGGTTTTCTTATCTTGGTTTCTTTGTAAAATTGATGTGATTTTTCTCTTGTTTATTTGAGGAATTTTGTTTACTTATCAAGTAATTAATTTTCTTGTGGCGTTGCAAGACTCCTAGTGATTATTACTCTACTGTTGCTTAACAACTTTGTTTTCTTTTGAGGTGATAGAGGTAGTTGCTGAAACACTTTTGGTTGAATTGATTTCTAATCTTGGTGCCTCGATTGATAAGGAGGTGCTATATAGCTTTGTTCTGGTAGTTTTGCCGTATCATCTTGGTAGCGGAGCCTAAGTATCAATTTCAAATACGTATCCCTTTACTTTTCTGCAATTTAAATTTTGTTCTTGTGTTTCTTTTGTGTTGCCAAAATTATATAAAAGAGTTCTTCAATTGTGTTCTTACTGTTGTTGACTTGGGTGTGGGAGTGTTGAATTGTTTCTGTTGGGTGTTCGGTGCAAATCGACATTAATATATATAAAGAAGAGTTTTCTGTGTTTTTGTGCTTAGTCGATTTGAAACCCTAGTTAGTGTTTTTGTTCTTTTGTTTCCTTTGTTTCTTATCACTCAATTACTGTAAAAATTTTCACATACAAGTTCCTTGTTCGTTGTGTGTGATTTCTTTTCATTCTTGGAGTGTATTTGCCTCTGTAATTGCAATTTATCTTTTCTTGTTAGATTATCTTTGACTCTTCTTGAAGTGCTGCAGGTTTGTTTGTTATTTAATTAAGTGTTACTGATCCCAAAGAATAAACACAGTGAGATTTCAAGAGAGGTAAAAGGTGAGTGTTACGTCTATTGTCAAGAGGGAATAAACATGAGAGACACAAGTGAGGAATTTTTATTACTAACTAGTTTTCTTGTAGTAAAATCGCCATGATGAGTCCTAGTAGCGTGATGGAGGGCCGAGTATGGCGCGCATTATGGACATGTTGAGAGAGCAGTTCAATAGGAAGGAGGTCCAGTTGAAAGGGGTCGAAGATAGCTTGAAGGGGACGAATGAAAGCTTGGGGGCAACCAATGCTAGAATCGACCAGCAAGCAAGAGAGTTGGGAACTCGATTGGATAGGCAAGAGAGGGTTGTTCAAGAGCTTTCTAACAGTGCGGGAGTGCCTATGGCAAGGGAAGAGGCACAAGATGCAACCGACCAAGCTAGGGCAGAGGAAGAAGCTAAATTGGAGGAACAATTTGGTGAAGTTAATCAGAGAGCTCCTGTTGGAAGAGGGTATGGTGATGGAGGCCGAGGAGGTGGCGCAACTACTTATAGGCCAAGGTTTTATGATTGTCCAATCTACAACAAAGAAGAGGGAGTAGTGCGCATAGATAGAAATGTTGGGGCTATCAAGAAGAAGATTCCAACATTTAATGGTTCCAGTGACCTGGAAGAATACTTGGATTGGGTACAAGATGTGGAAGCAATCTTTGACTGCCATAGGTACTCTGAAGAAAGAAGGTTAAACTTGCTGTGGTGGAATTTAAACACTATGCTAGGTCTTGACGGAATAAGCTTGTTACTTCAAGAAGGAGATGTAGAGAACCAGAGATAGAGACATGGGCAGAGATGAAGAGAATTATGAAGAAGATTATGAAGAAGAGATTTGTTCCTACCTCTTATTAGAGAGAGATTCTCCATAAGCTTCAAGCAACCAAGCAAGGAACCAAGAGTGTAGATGAATACTGGAAGGCACTTGAGATGGTAATGAATCAAGTTGGAGTTGAAGAGGATGAAGAGATTCTTCTATGGATTGAACAGAAAAATTGCTAATGTTCTTGAGTTACAATATTATGCAGAGATTAAGAAGATGGTGGCTCTAGCTTCTAAGATTGAAAAGCAACTTAAGTTCAAACCTTATGGAAAGTCTTCAAGCTACACTAGTTGGAGTGCTAGCGCTAAATATTCCAAGCAAGAAGTGTGGAGCTTAAGCAAGCTTGTTCTGGACACACCAAAGTTGATTCCATGGAGAGGTAAGGAGGAACATAAATCGACTGATCCAAAGACACCTAATGCGCCATCCAAGACCAATGAGAAGCACAGGAACATGAAGTGTTTTAGATGCATGATGATGGGGGCATTATGCAAACCAATGTCCAAACAAGAAGGAGATGCTTACTACTGAGCATAGTGATACGGTAACAACCCTAGAATCTCTCTAGTGCCACCTCTGTAACTATCTGATTGTCCCGACCTTCAATCTCAATCAAACTTTCCATGCAATTCCCCTTCACCTCTAATCTCTGCAAGGATTAGACAACAAAGAAGCAAGAACACAACAAAGATTTCTGCAATTCTATTCTTCATTGATTAGTAATACTCAAACCCTAATATAAAACTAAGAAAATCACTCTCTCAATGATTGAATCACACAATCAAGAAAATACCTTAAAGGAAAATTTTTATTATCACTCATATTTCTCATGTCGATATAGGCTAATAAAAGGTCCTATTTATACTACTTCCTTACCCTAAAGTCGGCAACACTTATTCCCTAAGTCAAATTACATTTGACTTTTATTTGCTAACCCTAGCTGACTTGGGACTACCCTAATGGACTAGGTTTTAATTTGATCCTACAATATATTGGATTTTAATTAAACCCAAACAAATATAACCCAACTAAATAAACTATAGCCCTCAATTAAATTCCAACTAATAAAAATAAAAACAAGCCGAAATTATATTCCATGTATATAAGAAAATCGACAACTATATAATAAAAATATAATCATATGTCACTCTTGCCATGTCATAAAAAGTTTGTAAAAGTACCAATGGTTGGATCATATGATTGGGGCATTTTGCAATAAGCTCCTGATACCTATCCCAAGTTTCCTTGAGGGACTCATCACCTATCTACTTGAAACCAAGAATTTCATGCCGCAATTGAGTTTGCTTGACAGTAGTGAAATAACTTTTCGAGAAAGCAATCTCCAGGGATGCTAGACAAGCACTTTTGACCTTTGTCCCTCAATGAGTAAGAAAATAGGCGAAGTCGCTTGGCATCATCAATGTAATCCCTGATCTTGACAGTGTCACAATACTGGAGGAAATTGTGCAAGTGCTGTTGCGGGTCCTCCGATGGTGAGCTACCAAAAGTTCGATTCTCGTTATGCTGAATAAAGCCAGGTTTCAACTCGTATTGAGTCGCTGTAATTTTCGAATGGACAATGGGATATTTTCGATTCTCAATCCCTCGCACTAGCAGCTCATTCATGGGCACAGTGTTCAGCTCATTGTTGTTGACCGCATTGGCAACAGGGTCGATCTGTTCGTCTCTTGTTTCCTCTTCCACAGGAACTTCCGGTTTAGATTCTTCTTGTCCCTTGCGAAGTAAGTGTTCTGGATTAGGATCAAAGACAAGTTTGGGATTTTTGCTGCGAGTTCTAGAGCTCATACAAACCTAAAACCTGAAACTTGGAAATGAAACGGGTAAAATAAAAATAAAAGCCAAACAAATTAAATCAGTAATTAATTATTTCGACGCTACGACAGCAAGTGATTGAGTTCAGTAGTTCCTCATATCCAATTCTTGACTCGAGAGATATCGTAATATGGAGAAGAAAAAACTATTTCAAGCACTGACCGAACCCGAAGCGCCCCCTCTTTCAAAGAGAGGAGGACGGGGTATTCCCATTTCATTTGATGGTCAGAGGCGAATGGAAAGCGAAGTTGTGGTAATATGAAAGATTCCCCGGGGGAAAAATAGAGATGTCTCCTACGTTACCCCTACTATGTGGAAGTATTGACGTAATTTCATAGAGTCATTCGGTCTGAATGCTACATGAAGAACATAAGCCATATGAAGGAATGGGAAGGCCTAGGATGTAGAAGAGGATAAGATGAGTGATTTGGCAGATTTGGATTCCTATCTATCCAGTCATCTAGTACTTTACTTCATAGTACGATATAGAAGACCCACTGTCTAGATATAATCATCTACACCTAGAAAGCCGTATGCTTTGGAAGAAGCTTGTACGGTTTGGGAAGAGGTTTTGATTGATCAAAAAGAAAGAAGAATCGACTTCAACCTCCCCCGGTACGACGCCAAAAACTTGATGTGTCAAATCTGCAAGCGCACAGATCGAGGTAGCACACAAGGTCGTATACACAGGGACTAGGCAAAATAACTAATCAACAGGCTCACTCCGTTAGGCTGAAAACAGTAAAAGAATTGATGATTTTGAGGTTGTAAATTGAGATTTGCAATTAATAGTAAAATAAATGATGGTAAACTGTAAATAATAGGAAACGAACAGATTATAGAAGGTCTAGATCAATCGGGGTTACTACTCTATCCTTTTATACTCTAATTATCCTCCTAGACTCGTCAACAGGGTGACTCTGTTCCATGTCTGCAAATGGGGTGACACTGTTCACTAAAACCTACAGCCTCTTTACTTGATTTCTGATGGGTAATCAACCTAGGGTGAGAATATCAACTTTTGGAAGAATAAACTCGTCTCAGAGGTCAATTTGACCACAGTCGTGGATCAAACCTATTCCTAAGAGCTATGTTGTTACTTGCTCCACAATAATCTACCACCGTTCAGCACCTAGATTAAGGTTTATTTATGTTTTTCTAGCGATAAACATCTCCTATCAGTACTTAGCTTAACGCCTAAGACAAATAATAAAGGTGATCAAGCTTCAAACTTGGATAAAGCACACATAAATAAATCAAGAAATCAAATAGAAGAAACTGTTGGAGGAGTAATTAAACCATAAAAAGAGTCAAGTAGCTACATCCCTCTTGATCTAGAAAAGAAGGTTTAGTTCATAATAAAATAGAAAGCTAACATGGCGAAATTGTTCATAACAAAACGAAAATAAAAACCAGCAAGAACTTGGACAAAAGCTTCTGCCTTCACTCTCCTGCTGCTTTCGCCAAAATTCTGGAGTCCCCCTTACTGCAGTAGCCGATTTTGCTTTTAGTCCCATGGAAACCCTAGCATTAATTCCTAGAATGTAGCTTAGGTAACTAGAATCTAGGAATTAATAATATTCTAGGATTTTTTTCCTTCTTTATGTCACACCAGGTCTCTTTTCTTTTATAGAAGTGCCATTCAAAGTCGGTGACTTGAATAAATTCCTATTAAATAGCAGCACCAAAATTTGACGGAATGATATAATAGCCTTCAGGTTCTGGTACGCGGGTTTCAACGGTGTGACTCCGTTGAAAACTCATCGCCAGGAAATCTTCATGAATTGGCTCCAAACTTTCTAAAATTCCATAAAGGGCTTCCATTCTTCGAAAATCAGGTCATTTTGCAACAAAAGGTACCTGAAAGCAAAAACTAATAAGTGAAAGCAATACTAGTGGAAAATAAGCTAAACTATAAATAACATGCATGATCTTTAACTAAATACATGGCCGAAAGGATATTTTATGCTCCAAATTAATATATGATATGCACACATATCACTTGCTTGAGCTCCCCAATTCTTGCTTGGTATACTTTGCACTTGCACTCCAACTAGTGTAGCTTGAAGGCCTCCCATAGATCTTGTTCTTAAGTTGCTTCTCTATCTTAGAATCTAGAGCCACCATCTCCTCAATCTCTGCATAATGTTGTAGCTACAAAACAATTAGCAATATCTATGTTTAACCCACAGTTGAACCTCGACATGGTAGTCTCCTCATCCTCCTCAACCCTAGCTTGATGCATTGCCATCTCAAGCGCCTTCTAGTACTCTTCTACACTCTTGGTTCCCTGCTTGGTTGCTTGAAGCTTATGGAGCAAATCACTCTGGTAAGAAGCAGGAACAAATCTCTTCTTCATCTCTTCCTATCTTTCTACCGCAGGGTCTCCATATCTCCTCCTTGAGGTAACATGCTTATTCCACCAAGACCGAGCACAGTTTTGAACTCCACCACGACAAGTTTGACCTTTTTCTCCTTTGAGTACCTGTGGAAGTCAAAAATCGACTCCACACTCTGTACCCACTCCAAATACTCTTCTAGATCAATAGAGCCTAGAAAGGTTGAAATCTTCTTCTTGATGGTTCCAATTTCACTATCAATCCTCACTGCTCTGTCTTCCACTCGATCCAAATTCCCTCTGTCCAAGAATCTAGGTCTCTTAAAACCAGCTGCGCCTCCTCCTCTTCCAAACAAACCTCTGGCACCTCTTCCCCTAGACTCTCTGATTAACCTCCCCAAACTGCTTCTCTAATTCTTCCTCAGTGATATTGCACCAACCCTAGAAGCAACACTAGAATCACCTCCGTCTCAATCTGATTGTCCCGATCTTTAGTCTCAATCAAGCTGATGTGTATTCCACCCTTCACCTCCTAATCAGCAAGGATTAGACAATAAAGCAGCAAGAATTCACAAAGAATTTAGTGAATCTATTCTTCACCTCATAAACAGCAACGGTAGGCAACAAAGAGATTAGAAACACAAGGATTGAAATTAACACCACAAGCAAGAATTACTTGATAAGTAAACTCAAATCCTAATAAAAAACTAAGAGAATCACTCTCTCAAACGATGGAATCCACAATCAAAGAAAACCTCAAAGGCAATTTTTATTCTCAATAATGCATATCATCCATGTTTTTGGCACCCTAAGAACCTTTTTATACTACCCTAAAGTCAAAACCCACAACTCCAACATGGACTAGGGTTTAACTTTTTAAATCCAACAACTTATTGGACTAATTACAACCAAACAAATAATAAACCCAACTAAATAAACCAAAGCACACAAATAATAACCCAAATATAGTCCCAGACAAAATTAATGTCCCAAAAAATAGTAAAATCCAACTAAAAGCACTTAAGCCAAAATAATAAAACTAAACCCAATTTTCGGACAGAATCGGTTCGTCGACTTCAAGAGAATTTTAAAGAATGAAATAGGCAGATTCAATTTCTGAGCTCAACATGAAAGTTGTAGATCTTTCTCTTAGCTTTCCACAGAGTCCCTGATCATAGCAAATAGATGTGTAGAACTTGAAGTTTTTCCCGAGACTGCGCGATTCAGGAACTTTGCTCGAGTTCTTCGCGTTCATGTTCTTCTCCAAGCTTGATCTCCATCTCTTCAAGAATTTCTTGTTAGAACGTATCTCGGGCAATATTCTGAAAAGGAGCTTTCCATCTCCAAGCTTGCCTTGGCGATTTACATCATTATCTAAATCTCCAAGCTTGCTTCGGTGATTTGCATCATTCCTTCCCTCCTCAAAGCGATTCGCCCTCGAATCGATACCTACAAAATCAAAAGAGGGAAATTCAGCAATATCAAAAATAATATGATCATCATACTGACCTTGTGAACCCAGCATGTAAGATTTGTCGTTAATGCACTTCATCACTTGAAATGGTCCCTCTCCTCCAGGATCAATCTTAGAATTCCATTGCTTGAGCTTTTTGAAATGCACCCAAAACCAATCACCAGGTTTAAATATCTTCACTTGTGCTTTTGAATTGAGTACACAAAGCTCAATTGTTCCTCCATTTAGCACAAATCTCTGCAATGGATACCAGAGATCCCCTACTCTAAGGTCTTGAACTCGCATCATTGTTGGTTGGATAGCAACTTGCGCCAAAGGTGTAGAATTGGAATGAAATTCTATCTCACCATGTTCCTTCAACTCCTTAGGGTAAGCATCCCTAAAATCCTACGAAGAAACAACAACAAAACTAGATAGACAGGGGTTAGTATTAGCTTTAAACTAAGCTTCCTTCTACAAGAGTACAAACAAACTTTTTTTTCCTCATATTCAACCCTCTCTTCTCTCTCTTTTGCAATTATAACTTGTTTCTTTTTACTTTTTCTCTCGTTTGAGCCTTTTAACACAATTTCTTGTGAGGCTTCTTTTATCTTTTTTGTTTTCTCACTCTCATCTTCCTCTCTCTTTTCTTTCTCCTCAAATTTTTCTTTTCAGCTCTCTTCTCCTTTTGCAAGGCTCTTAACCTCCCTCTTTTTCTCACTATTCTCCCAAGCTTCGATCAGCTTTGTAAAATTTGCAATATCTTCTAGCATTATATCAGCTGCGTCTATGACTCTTATCATGGCTTCACATGAGTACACTTTTGGTCATCCTATGGGCTTCCTGCTTCTCCAATCATCTATTAGCTAAAGGTGTAAACATATTAATTCTTGCAAGAAAGTATTAGTAGAAAATAATTCCTCACTACTCCCTCATGTGTTTACTAATGGCGCAAGGACCACCTTCATTCACCTGTGGTGAGTGTGTACCTATTCCTACGACCATCATCAATGCCTTTCTGTCATACTGCCACGGTCTTTCCAACAAGATGTGACACGCCTGCATGGGTACAACATCACATAAAACTTCATCAGAGTACTTTCCAATGGCGAAGGAAATGAGTACCTATCCAATCACTTTGATCTCGCCACTATCATTAAGCCATTGAAGTTTGTATGGCTTTGGAAGCTTTTGAGTTTTCACCCCCATCTTCTCCACTAACATGGTGCTCACTACATTGGTGCAACTCTCTCCATCAAAGATCAGACTACATGGTTTGTCTTGCACCAAACACCTAGTGTGAAAGATGTTCTCCCTCTGCTCAATTTCTTCTTCTTTCTGCTGGATATTGAGCATCCTCCTGGTCATACACAACCTCTGAACCACCTCTTCTAGATCATTAGACTCTACATCTACATCCTCCAATGCATGTATACCAATCAGTGCAAGATTGACATAGGGCTCTTCCTTCTCATCATCAGGATATACCTCTCCATGCTCACCAGTAAGCATCACCCTCTGTTTAGGGCACTGAGAAGCATAATGTCCCAATCCCATGCACTTGAAGTACTTCATATTCCTAGCCTTCTCTTGAGCCTTTGTTGGTGCATTGGGTGCCTTAGATTCAGTCGATTTCTGTTCTTCCCTAGCTCTCCATGGAATCGAATTTGGTGTGTCTAAAACAGGCTTGCTTGAGCTCCCCACTTCTTGCTTTGTATACTTTGCACTTGCACTCCAACTGGTGTAGCTTGAAGGCCTCCCATAGGTCTTGCTCTTAAGTTGCTTCTCTATCTTAGAAGCTAGAGCCATCTCCTCAATCTCTGCATAGTGTTGTATTCCCAAAACATTAGCAATATCTCTGTTCAACCCATAGTAGAACCTCGACATGGTAGTCTCCTCATCTACCTCAACCCCAGCTTGATGCATTGCCATCTCAAGTGCCTCCAGTACTCTTCTACACTCTTGGTTCCTTGCTTGGTTGCTTGAAGCTTATGGAGCTACTCCCTCTGTTAGGAAGCGGGAAAAAATATCTTCTTCATAATCCTCTTCATCTCTTCCCATGTTTCTTTCTCTGGATCTCCATATCTTCTCCTTACCACTACAAGCTTGACATTCTTCTACTTTGAGTACCTATGGCAGTCAAAAATCGACTCCATACTCAGTACCCACTCCAAATACTCTTCTAGATCACTAGAGCCTAGAAAGGTTGGAACCTTCATCTTGATGGTTACAACATCTCTATCAATCCTCACTGTTGTCTTCCACTCGATCTAAATTCCCTCTGTCAAAGAATCTAGGTCTTTGAAAACCAGTTGTGCCTTCTCCTCTGCCAAATAGACCTCGGCCACCTCTTCCCCCAACAGGCACTCTCTGATTAACCTCCCAAACTGCTCCTCCAGTTTTTCCTCAAGAATAGGATTATCATCTACATGGCAGGCAACTTGTTCTCTAGGGCGAGAAGCTTGCTCCTGCACTCCTCCTCCTGCTCTTCTAGGTGCCACAATGCTGTTAGAGATCTCTTGGACAGTTTGCTCGTGCCTCTCCAACCTGCCACTCAACTCTCTAGTTTGTCTCTCAATTCGGGTATTGGTCTCCCTCAATCCTACATTTGCCACCTTGACTCATCCCTAACCTCCTTTATCTGGGCATATGTTTGAGCCATGAAATCCCTTAGCAACCCTATAATTTTAGTAAGGTTCGGCTCACCACTGTCACTGCCACTATTAGTAGACATGGTATAAAACTTGCAAAAACTTGTTACTGAAACAAATCCTCATGTGTTTACACTCGTGTTTAATCATTCTTGGCAAGCGATGTAACTCTCAGCTTTTTTCCTCTCCTGATTCTGCTCCAAATTTACATGTTAGGATCAATAACACAAAATCAAGTAACCAAACTTGCAACACTTAATTAAAGAAAACAATGAAATCCAAAAGAAAGAAAGAAAGGGAAAACAATTCTAGAGGCAAACTAAGACTCCAACAAACAAAGAAAGACATACACAAGAACAAGGTAATGTATGTGATTGAATGTTGTTTAGTTGAGCAACTATGACACAACAATTACCCAACACAAGAAAAGGCACAAAAATTACAAAATAGGAAGGAAAACCCGAAACAACAGAAAAAATTTTGTATACCAACTGATATACAAAATTCGGCAGAATACACTAAATTCCAGAATGAGCATAAACATTTTGTAGGTGAGAAGACATACAAAATTAAGCAGAATGCACTAAATTCCAGAATCGGCAGAAAAAGTTTGTAGGTGAGCAGACATAGAAAATTCGACAGAATGCACTAAATTCCAGAATGAGCAGAAAAAATTTGTAAGTGAGCAGACATACAAAATTTGAAAGAATGCACTAAATTCCAGAATGAGCAAAAAAAGTTTGTAGGTGAGCAGACATACAAAATCGACAAGTATCCCACCAAAACCACAACTTCCAGCAACGATTTTATATAGCAACCCCTATACAAATCTCACAGAATTCAATTAATAGTCCCATTCAATCAACTCAATTCAACCTAACTTTGGCCACCTGCATGAAATTGATGCAATCTTGCAATGCTCAATCAACAACTCAATTCCTCGATCCAATTTCCCAAATCGACTTCACTCTCCTTTTCACCTCTTTTTTTTAAAAAAAAAAATTACGTCGACAAGAAATTAAACAAAAGTAAATCAATTTTTTTTATAATATGTCGACTAAAGCAAAATAAGTTCGACAACACAATTGTTTTTTAGAATATGTGTCGACTAGAGAAGAGCAATAAAAGGAACAAGGAATTGAAACAGAAATTCCAAAATTATATGGCCATGATTTTGTACTGAAGAACATAAAAAGAAACAGAGATATGATTGATTGAACTGCAGCTCCGCTACCAAAAGATACAGCAACAAACCTAGAGTCTCCACTAGGTTCACCTCTGCAACTAATTGATGCCAAGATCTCCAATCTCCACTCAAGCTAGGGTTTTAGTAATCCTATTCTTGACCTCCTAAACTCAAAGGATTAGGCAACAAACAATTAGAATTATAGGAAATTAATCAAATGCCACAAGAAGAATACTTGATAAGTAAAATTAATCCCAAAAGGTAAAGTCAAGAGAATCCCTCCCTTGAATTTTCGATTGCATCACACAACCAATGATAAAAACCTTTCAAAGGCAAAACGTTTATTTTCTCTCAATTCTGAATTGTCTAATCCGACATATGCTGAAATAAAAAGTATTTATACTTCCCTAAACCTAAACCAAGTCGGCCAAACCCTAGTCCATCAACAAATTGAACTTGACTTCCTATTAGCCTAGGTGCCGAATTCTAACTATCCAAATAGACTAGGTTTTAATTGATCCAACAATTAATTTGGACTCTAATTAAACCCAACAAACATGACCCAACTAATTGTACTTAAGCCCACAATTTAAACCCAAAAAAATAAAAATAACTAGGCGAAATTAATAAGTATAGGGTTTATAAAAATTCGGCCCAAAATAACAATAAATAAAAGATATATCGATTTGGATTAAACAACCCAAAAATCAACTAAGGCCCTTCCTCCAATGCTAGAACATATGTTGGCTTCTTCTTGTATTCCTCTCCAAGCTTGATCAACTTATCTTCTTGCAATCCCTGAGTGATCCAAGCTTGAGCGTAGTGCAACATGTGATTCTTGATCATCTTCAAACGAGCCTTTTTGACTGGTCCTTGAGGCAAGCTAATGGCGCCATCTCCATTGTCAGTTCCACTTGGTGCTGGCTTGCTTGCATCAGATAATGTGGTTGCTGATGCATTATCAAGGAGGTATGCTTTAATCTCTTCTCTTAGTTCTAAGTTGATTGGATTTGAGTATATCAAGGAGTTGTATAAATCTGATCCTGACTTTGCTAATGTGTATAATGTATGTGAATAATTTGGTTTTCAAAAGTTTTATAGAGATAAGGGATATTTATTTCGTGAAGGAAAACTTTGCATTCCATCTTGTTCTATGCGTGACCTATTGGTTAGGGAATCACATGATGGTGGCTTGATGGGTCACTTTGGTATTGCTAAAACTCTTGACATTCTGCAAGAACATTTTTATTTACCAAATATGAAGAAGAATGTTGAGTAGGTTTGTAATGCATGTGTGGCATGTCGCCATGCAAAATCTAGGGTGTAACCTCATGGGTTGTACACTCCTTTACCTATTCCTACTCATCCTTAGACTGATCTTTCTATAGATTTTGTGATTGGATTGTCAAGGACTAGGAAAGATAGAGATAGCATCTTTGTGACAGGTTTAGTAAGATGGGTCATTTTATTGCTTGACATAAAACTGATGATGCTTCTCATGTTGTTGAATTGTTCTTTAGGGATGTAGTTCGTTTGCATGGCATTCCTAGGACAATAGTTTCTAATAGAGACACTAAATTCTTGAGTCACTTTTGGCGTGTGTTATGGAATAAATTGGGGACCAAATAGTTGTTTTCCACTGCTTGTCATCCTCAAACAGATGGCCAAAGTGAAGTGGTAAATAGAACTTTAGGATCTTTATTCCGTGCTGTTGTGGGCAAGAATTTGAAAACTTGGGAAGACTGTTTGCCATTGATTGAGTTTGCTTATAATAGGAGCATTCATTCTTGTACAGGTTATTCTCCATTTGAGAATGTGTATGGTTTTAGTCCACTAATCCCCTTGGATTTGATGCCTTTACCTTTGAATGAGATTGCTAATGTAGAAGGGCAACAAAATGTAAAGTTTGTTCAATTCATACATGAGAAGGCTCGAAAGCACATAGAGGAGAAGAATGCTAAGGTGGCACAAAGGGCCAACAAAGGGCGCAAACTGATTAGGTTTGAGCCTGGAGATTAGGTTTGGGTACACTTTAGGAAGGAAAGGTTTCCTCAGCAAATTCTAAGCTAGATGCGAGAGGAGATGGTCCATTTCAAGTGTTGGAGCGCATCAATGACAATTCCTACAAAATAGATCTGCCTGGTGAATATGCAGTGAGTGCTACTTTTAATGTTGTTATTCTTACTCCCTTTGGCAATTGATGCATCGAAGCAAGCTTCAAGCATCAATGGAGATGGAGATGGCGCCATAGTTTTGCCTCAGGGACCAATCACAAGATCAAGATCGAGGATGCTAAGGAATCAACTTCTATATCACATTCAAGCACTGATTTACAAGGAGCTTCAAGAAGACATTGTGATCAAGCAGGAGTAATTGACTCAAGAGAATTGTGGAGCCCAGTCGACATCACCCTTGACAAAGGTGGGGCCATGTCGACATGTCTTTACTTTATTGTTTTAATGTTGCCGATTTTTATAATTATGATAGTTAATAATTTCAGCATGGATAATTATTATTAATATTTGGGTCTTAGTTGTGGACTTTAGTTTAATTAGTTGGGTTATTGTTGTTTGGGTTTACTTAAGTCCAATATGTTGTTGGATTTAATTAAAACGTAGTTTAATTAAGGGTAGTACAAGTCGGCTAGGGTTAGGAGTTAAAAATCAAATCCAATTTGACTTAGATGATGAGTGTTGCCGACTTTAGGGTTAGTATTTATAGGGTCTCTATCCTTTTATTTTCGACAGATGCATTATTGAGAATAAAAATTGCCTTTGAGGTTTTCTTTGATTGTGGATTCAATCGATTGAGAGACTAACTCTCTTAGTTTTATACTAGGGTTTGAGTTTACTTATCAAGTAATTCTTGCATGTGGCACTAATTCTAATCCTTGTGTTTCTAATCTCTCTGTTCCCTATCCCTTGCTGTTTAGGAGGTGAAGAATAGATTCACTAAATTATTTGTGAATTCTTACTGCTTTGTTGTCTAATCCTTGCTGATTAGGAGGTGAAGGGTGGAATACACATCAATTAGATTGAGATTGAAGATCGAGACAAGCAGATTGAGACGGAGGTGATTTTAGTGCTAATTCTAGGGTTCTTGCCGTATCATCTTTTGGTAGCGGAGCTAAGGTTTCAATCAATCATATCCTTTTGTGTTTTGTGTTGTTTTTCTTTCTGTTCTTGTGTCTGTTCAATTCGTGGCCTTTCCATACCCGTGTTTATTTTTCAATTCCTTCTATTTTAGCTTGTCGACATTAATATAAAAAAAAATCTTTTATTTTTGTTGTAGTCGACAACATTATATTTTATATAAAAAAAGAGAGAAAAGTCAACTAGTGTTGTTGTTGTGGGAGTTGAAAGATTGTTACTGGGATTGCAAGATTGTGAAATTTTCTTGCAGGGGTTTGTTGTGGCCGATGTTATACTTGATCAATTTGAGTTGAATTGATTGAATTTGGCTGATTAGAATTAAGGAGAAGTTGGTTATTTGTTGGTTGAAATTGATTTCTGCAGGGAATTTGAGTTGGTGATTTTCGATTATATATATCTGTTGATATACAAAATTTTTCTGCTGGTTGAAATTTGGTGTGATTTGCTATACAAAATTTTCTGCCAAGTTTCTATTTCCTTTGTTTAATTTCGTTTTGAGCTAATTGATTGTGTTGAGTGATTGTTATTTCATAATTGCTCAGTTTGCTAATAATCTTTCACATACAACTTTTTGTTCTTGTGTGTGATCATTCTCTTTTTCTTGGAGTCAATTTTTCCTCTAGAATTATTATCCTATCTTTCTTTCTATAGGTTTTCTTTGTTTTCTTTGAATTAATGGTCGCAGGTTTGGTTGCTTAATTTTTGTCTATTTGAACCTGGCATGTAAAACTGTAGCAGAATCAAGAGTGGTAAGAGGCTGAGAGTTGCAATAACTGTCACGAGTGAACAAACATGAGAGAAAGAACATGATTTCAGATACAATTTGCTCTCGTTCCATTATGATTATATGCCTTCCTTTGCACTATTTCATCATATTTCTCTGAATTCCAACCCTTATTGTATGATTAGTGATTCCAGGTGCATTTCAAAGAATTTTGGAGGATTTTATCGAAGAATTCGCAGAAATAGTCTCTGCCACAGCCTGAGCCTGTTTCGGGATTTCTAGAGCCTGTTGTTCATCGTAGAATCGATTAAAGGCCACGAACCCTCCTCCAATCACAAAATATCCACTGGATTTCGCTATCCGTGCTATGATCCACAGAGTCTCCATTACACCTCACCAACCACAAGAGAAGCTTGAATCAAATTCAAGGGAAAATCAAGAAAAAATGCAAACAGACCCACGCACAGGCTCAGCCTGTGCATTCTGCAGAAAACCAGAAAAGTGCAAAATTATATAATATGCGCCAACTTGCACAACTTACACCGCTAACATAAATAAACATATCCTGAAGCTTTTAAGAGCACTTTCTAGAGAATAAAGGCAACAATTACTTATTGCCTTGAGGAAAATCCAACTAAAGAATCATTATTTTCTTCAAAAGTCTCTTGAAAACTTGCATCCACCAGAATTCAGCCTATCAATACATTTCCTATGATGCCTCATCATGACATACACGTTGGGATGGCTGAAGACCAACTTGTTTAACTCTGATGATTTCCAACAAGTGGGAGAAAAGAAGAAATCAGGCTAAATCTGTATAAAGGACGAAGGAAGAAGAAGAGAGGCGTCCATTAATCTATAGAATCATCCACCATTAAAGGCACCATTGAAGGTAGAACTTTGTGTTTTCAAGGGGTGCACGATTCTGCAGCTTTATCTGCAGAAATTGTGTCGCCCCTAACCTCCAATCTATTCCAAACCCTATGCTCACCTTTGTTTTCATTATTTTGGTATTTCTGAGCATGTGTAACGCCCCGAATTTCCGGTAATTAAATTTCTATGGAATTTTAAGAATTTTTAAATTTTAATTCCAATTCTACCCTCGAGGAATTTCCGGGATTTTAGGTCAAGAAGATTATTATTAATTTCTTCTTCTTGCGACGGGAGGTCACCATCGCCCTGTAAGTTCCGCCGCCTCCCCTGTTCTACCTTTAATTTTGTTTCCTTCTCCTTCTTTTCTCTGTTTCGGGTTTGGTTCATGTGTTGAACTAATTGTTTGGGGGCTATGCTTGGTTGTGCCGGGTTTGTTTGGTTTGGTTACCGGTCGTGGCGAGTTCGAGGCACTCATGGCAGAGGGGAAAGGGGGTCGGCTGTGTGTTGTGTTGTGCTATTCGTGATGGTGGTGTAGTGGTCGGGTGTGTTGTTGCTGCAGCTGTGTGATAATCGGATCTGGGATCTCCGGCGAGGGGGAAAGGAGGTTTCGTGCTGGAGTCCTTGAGTTAGGTTTGGTAGTTGTTCTGCCGAAGTTGGGATCTGCAGGTGCAGTGACTCGAGCTCGATTTGGTATGGTTCGGTAGATACAAGGTTTTGGAGCGTGTATCCGCTGTTACTGTGCAGGGATTCGATTCCGGTAAATTCCAATGACTTCTAGATCTCCTTTTGGTCAGTTTGTTTGATTTAAGAACATCGGATTCATGTTTGTCGGGTTGTGTTCTTGCTGGACAGTTGGGTGAAGCATTTTCGGGCCGTGGAGGATTTTTCCGGTGTCACGGTTACTGTTCCAGCGAGGGCTGCCCCGAATCCGGCGAGCTCGGGTTTCGTTCCGGCGAGGACAGACCGGAATCCGAGAAGGACTGTTGCTGCTTCGACGAGACGGTACGGAGATCGGCATTAGATGGTAACTCCCGGCGATGTTGTAATTTAATTCTTGTACATATCATGTACCGTAAAGGCTTCCTATCGATGTATCAAAATAAATGGTAATAGTGAAAGACCGAGTGTGATAGGTTAGAGGCGCGTGGCCGGGAACCTACCGACGCAGATAAGATTGTTAGGCCGGAAAGGCTGGGCTCGGGTTCACTAAGTGATTTTGAGGATGGGTCGGGCTTAGGCCCAATTAACGTCAAATTAATTCTATATGGGCTTTTAGGCCCAACGACTAATGAAGTGGGCTTTAGGCCCAATGGTTAGTAATTGTGATGGACTTTAGGCTCAATAAAATATAGTTTATTTAAGATGGGTTTTAGGCCCAATGGTTTAAAATGATACGGGCTTTATGCCAGATATATGTTTGGACATGGTTTGGGCTTTAAGCCTAATAAAGTGTAATTGATTTGATATGGGCTTTAGGCCCAAATAGGATTAAGGCATGATTTGGGCCTTAGGCCCAAAGGATAATTTAACCTGTAACTATTATTAATATAGGCTTGAGATCAAAGGACTTGAGGATAATGATTGGGCTTAAGGACTCAAAATAATACATTGATATAAGTACGTTTTAGAGTGCTTTCGTAATTGTTGTATGGGTACCTTATACATGGTCGCATTTCCTTTGTTATGAATATAGGATATTTTGAGGCGGAACAAGGCTTCAGGTTCCGAGACAAATAATATGGCCCAGGTGAGGACTTATAAACCTTTGTATGCATTACTGCCTACAATGCTCGGTTAACTGTCTTGATATATAAAGTAGTATTAATTGTTGGTCTTGAATGTTGTATGCATGCTTGTCTGATGTGCTGATGTTGCTGTCTGCGAGTGTACTATGTTGGTGCTATCTCTGCTGCAGTGTGCATGATTTGTGAACTGTGTACCAGTGTGATATAATATGCCTGTCGTGCATGAGTTGTCTTGTGTGTTAAATAACGTGATATATGGTTTTGTGGTTTGTGTGGTGGTTGTGGGCTGGAGGCCCGGATTTGAGATTAAGATGTTAAATCCACACAACATGTTTGAAATAACGTATGGTACAATTCTTAAGGAATAAATGTGAATAACGAATTATAATTAAGTCTACTGTGGGGCTGTTGACCGGTTGGTTCGAGCGGGAAGTAATACCCCTCGGGATGGCATGCGGGTTAGCATGTGGGCCTGTGATGGCCGGTTCTACCTCCCTCCTTCTACCTCCCCCTTTCTACCTCCCTCTTTCTCTCTGTCTCTCTCTCTCTCTCTAAGTCTGGTGATGACTGGTGTTATGTATTGTGAATTGTTGTGCTCTGTGTTTGCTGTTGCCATTGCCGGTGTACTTGTAGTTGAATTGTTTTGTATACTATTGGTTTATTTGTCTGCGGTGAGACAGTGGTTGGTCTCACCCCCTCACAGTTTTACACAGGTTAGCTGATCGATGATCAGAGGTGCATATCAGCAGGTGGCAGTGCTTTCCTCTCCTCGGGTCGGATCCATAGGGCTCAATGCATACTTGTTATCATTTGTATAGTCTTCCGCTGCATACTCATTGTTGTGTATTTGTTGTATAATTGTTAATCGATTATGATGTTGATATTGTATCCCGGTGAGAAGGGCAGTTTGGTCTTTTTACATGTTATGATAAATTTGATTGGTTATATTGGGATACGGGTGGGATACGGGTGTCCCGGGAATGATAAGGGCAATTTGGACATTCTATAATTAATTTATAACTTATATTTATAAAATGGGACACGGGCGTTTCAGTTGGTAGCGGAGCGGGCTGTAGATCTTTTGGGATGTGTTAATAAACTTTGTGTTCTTATGTGCATAAGTCTGCTCTTTTTTTTTAGTCGTTTGTTGCATTGTCAGATGCATTCATATAGTGAGTCGTACTATGGATCCGGTGGAGGACACACACCTGCTGAGGGTCAAAGTGACCCGGTATTGTCATTGAAATAGTATGCTTGCTTCTACAGCTTAGGCTGTAGTAAAGTTTATTTTGTGGTTTATCCACTGATCTATTAGAGTCGGTGTGGACTCTTGAATCTTGGTTTATGTTCCTTGTCTATGACGAACTGGCCAATACAAGTAAGAACCATCAATTGGTTTTCGGGTGTTAAGTCTGTTAGGAGATGATCTTTTGTGATACTTGTAGATTTGATTCTTGTGATCTTGGTGATCAAGTTATTCGTGGTTTGATGATATAAACGTGAGGAATTGTAGTTACTTGTGGAATTATTTTATGGCTAGATCTTGTTCGGAGTGCGAGATGATTTCTTGAACTAATTTGAGGATTGATCTAATGGTATATTGGGGAAAAATCTTTTAATGATACTTGAGGTACTAAACTTTGATGAGTTTGGGGATATTAATGGTGATTGCGATAAAAAGGTTTTGATCATGAATTTCTGTTGAGGTTATAGTCCATGTGTTGGAAGTAGGATGATGGTGGTAGGTTCATATTGAGTTTTGATTCTTTTGAGGTGATCTCGAGTACTGTGATTTAGTTGCTAGATTGTTACGATACGTCATGAGATTTACATTGAGGTTTAAGTCCTTTATCAAAGAAACTTTGGAGTCAGTGCTAAGAATGGCTTGAGGAATAGATTCATGAAAACGAGTTATGAAAGGATGTTTGGGTCTTGAGGAATCCAAGTTCTGGAGTTATAATTATGAAGTTTTGGTAATGTTCGGTTTCTAGTGCCTAAGGTTTGATCAAGGTTATATACGATTTTGGCTGAATTAGTGTGTGATAAAGGAAAAACTTGAGGTTCGGAACATGTGATAGATTATGGATTTTTAGTCGTGAGGTATTCACAATGGGAGTGATGATCTTGTTACTTGGGTAACAATTTGGGGTTCTGTTATTTGGGATATGATTAATGGAATAAAAGATAGGAATAGTTGAGGGATGATAAATGAAATAGTTTTTGGATTATGGTATTATCATTGGTGACGATGATTGGATCAGACTTTTTGGTTAGTGCTTGACTTTACGATCTATTGATCATGTTAGACTAAGTCGATGATTGACTTGGGTGAATTGGAGTTCTTGCTTGGGAATGTATTTGATGGACATGATGGTTCTACTTGGTAGTATTGGCCAACGGTATTCAGATACCGGGTGACACCTGTTGTGTCAGTTAAGCACTTGGTTGCTTGACTTATCTTGAAATTTCGAGGACGAAATTTTGTTAAGTGGGGTAGAACTGTAACGCCCCGAATTTCCGGTAATTAAATTTCTATGGAATTTTAAGAATTTTTAAATTTTAATTCCAATTCTACCCTCGAGGAATTTCCGGGATTTTAGGTCAAGAAGATTATTATTAATTTCTTCTTCTTCTCATTAGAAATATTTATTTAATGGTGAAATTAAACCGTAATAGGATTTCTTTTGGAGTTTATTTGTATCTTGTGGTGAAACACAAGATGGGGTGTAGTTTTTACTAAAACTACGTAGTTTTGGTAGAGCCAAAACCTAAAACACACAAAAGGGTTGCGTTTTGACTTTGAGGTTGACCAGGGGAGGGGCTTGTAGATGAAGTGACGCCGTTTGGAAGCAAAACGACGTCGTTTTGCTTTTGACAAAAACCCTAACCCTAGGGCTTGAGTATAAATTCTTCTCTTCCACTCTCTCTCCCCCCACCTTCTTTCTCTTTCGGTTTTGGCTGCAACTTCCCCTCGTCCCCTGCTTTCTTCTCTTTTCTTTTCTCAAACCGTTGCCTACTGTCATTACCACCTTCTTCTTCTTCTTTTCATTTTACTTTTCGTGTAGCCGTCGGTGGGACACCTAGCCGTCGCCGCCATCATCCCCTCTCTTCTCTCCTTCTCATCGAGCCGTCGCCATCCACCCATCAATTGCTTGTCGCCGTTTCTGCATCGTGGGGAGGAAGAAGAGTTGTGGAGAGGTCAAGCGACGGGTTCCTGTGTTCGGACCTGGGGCGGCGACGAGATTGCTCCGTCGCTGCTCCTTGCACCGCCGTCGTGGAGTTGAGGCCGCCACCTAGTTGCCGGAGGTCGGGCTTTTGCGATTGGGTCGCGACGGGAGGTCACCATCGCCCTGTAAGTTCCGCCGCCTCCCCTGTTCTACCTTTAATTTTGTTTCCTTCTCCTTCTTTTCTCTGTTTCGGGTTTGGTTCATGTGTTGAACTAATTGTTTGGGGGCTATGCTTGGTTGTGCCGGGTTTTTTTGGTTTGGTTACCGGCCGTGGCGAGTTCGAGGCACTCATGGCAGAGGGGAAGGGGGGTCGGCTGCGTGTTGTGTTGTGCTATTCGTGATGGTGGTGTAGTGGTCGGGTGTGTTGTTGCTGCAGCTGTGTGATAATCAGATCTGGGATCTCCGGCGAGGGGTGTTAGAACCTATGTCTTCATGGTTCACTCATTACAGGTTTTGATAAATGACAAACCAAGGTCATAACCAAGATGAAGCAAAAAGAAATCAAGCAAACAAGTACTCAACCAAAGTGATCAAGAATTCAAGTGACGATATGATCAAGAGTTGAAGTGCAAAGAAGAGCAAGAGAAGTTAGGACCCATTTGTACAAGGTAA
>JAKUCV010006242.1:0-17789 GCA_028386065.3 Turnera subulata
CTGCCTATATATTGAGTGTTGTAATCTGAATTCTACAAGTGAAATAAGAGTAAATTGAGTGTGTTTCACTTCATAAAGTGTTTCTTGACTTGTTCATTGAGTGTTCAAGCCAAATGATTGAGTGAATTGAGAGAAAACCAATGGAATAGTAACCCAGAAAACCAACTTTTGCGTTTCTGCAGATTTCTAGAAATTTCCCAGAAAACATTGATGTTTAAATTCCAACATCGATGTTATTTGCATTCTGCCGATTTTGTTTAAAGCCCCGAATCAACCAAACATCGATGTTTTAAACCCAACATCGATGTTCTAAGCTTTCGGCAGAATTATTTGAAGTTCCGAATCCTCAAAACATCGATGTTACAATTCTCAACATCGATGTTTTGAGCTGAAAAGCCAACAGGGAAGACATATTTTACCATGAGAATTGCTTTGATATGATCGAAGGTTAGCTGAACCTTAAATGACCGATCCTTGAGCATTTGAAGCAGCACATCAAGTATGTCCTCCTGCGCTGGCTTTGGTCTTTTTGGATCAAGATGTTCATCAATGATTTCTTGGTAGAAAACGTCAAATTCTTGGAAGTTCTTTTCAAGACGAGAAACCAGTCCAGTAATCTTATCAACCCAAGCCATATAAGGAAAATAATCCGAGAGAAAAAAGCTTACAAACACGGCCTGGGTTTCATTGAGCATGTTGGGCCTGGTGGCACTATCTTGCGGAAACAATAACACCTCACAAGGAAATAAACAAGTGGAGGACAAAAAGAGATAAATGACACACAGTATTTAACGTGGTTCACCCAAACACCGGGCTACGTCCACAATCCCGATCCCACAGGAAAAACTTCCACTATAAAAATAGTAGGCTTACAAGAGAGACTTCCCTAAATTTTAGGGGTATAACAAACCTAGAGTTTTACCCAAAATAGTGCCCCACAAGGTGTTTCCCAAGTGTTTGTCAAAAATACCCCTAAGGTATTTTTTCTCACTATTTTGTCACTACTTAATTTAAGAAGGGAATTTTTCTCCTCAATTTTTCTTCCCTCCCACACACTCTCTCTTTCACTCTCTTATTCACACTTGTTGTGAATGTTGGGATGATTTGAAGAGAAGAATTGGTGCCTATTTATAGGCATGTTGACAGGGACTAATCTACAACAAAACTAACTTGCAGGGACTAAACTGAAAAAACTTAGTGCTCCACTAGCTTAGTGCTCCATTAGCTTAGTGGGGTTGGTTTTCATTAATGCAAGTGGTGATCCCCCACAATTAGTGGAGGAACCACACACTAACAATTCTCCCCCTTCAGACTACATGTTGGGGGGATCCACCAGTCCGGCAGCTTCACGGCAGTATTCAAACTTCCCTCTTGGAAGTGTCTTTGTCAGCATGTCAGATCCATTCTCTTCTGTATGGATCTTCTCGAGTTGTAATTACTTCTTCTCTAGCATATCCCTGATCCAGTTGTATCTCACATCTATGTGTTTCGATTTGGAATGAAAAGAGGCATTCTTCGCAAGATGGATAGCACTCTGACTATCACAAAACAATTGGTAACTTTCTTGTGAAAAACCAAGTTCGGTTAAGAACTTCTTCATCCACAACAACTCCTTGCATGCTTCCGTTGCTGCAATGAACTCGGCTTCTGTAGTTGACAGAGCAACACACTTTTGTAGCCTTGATTGCCATGACACTGCTCCCCCTGAAAAATTAATCAGGTATCCTGATGTAGATTTTCTGGAACTGACATCACCAGCCATATCTGCATCAGTGTATCCAACCAACACCAGTTTGTCTTCTCCATAACATAAACACATTTTGGAGGTTCCTCAAAGATACCTGAAAATCCACTTGACAGCATTCCAATGCTCTTTTCAAGGATTAGAAAGGTATCGGCTCACCACTCTGACTGCGTGAGCAATGTCTGGTCAGGTACATACCATGGCATATATCAAGCTTCCCACTACTGAGGCATATGGAATCCGCTCCATCTCTTTCTTCTCCTCATCCGTAGATGGACTCTGCTCAGGACTTAGTCTAAAGTAGTTAGCAAGAGGACAGCTGACTGCTTTAGCTTTATCCATGTTGAATCGTTGAAGTACCTTCTCTATGTACTTCTCTTGGGACAGCCATATCTTCTTGGTTTCTCGATCTCGAACAATTCTCATCCCGAGAATTTGTTTTGCTGGCCCCAAGTCTTTTATGGCGAAAAACTTGCTTAGCTGTGCTTTCAAGCTGTTGATTCTGGAAACATTCCGGCCAATAATCAGCATATCATCCACATAGAGCAATAGGATGATGAAGTCATCGTCAGAAAATTTCTGAACGAACACACAGTGGTCTGAAGTAGTCTTCTTGTATCCCTGTTGCCCCATCACAGACTCAAACTTCTTATACCACTGTCTTGGGGCTTGTTTTAAGCCGTAAAGGCTCTTCCTCAATCTACAAACGTAATCCTCTTTTCCTTTTCGCTGGAAACCCTCTGGCTGCTCCATGTATATTTCTTCTTCCAAATCACCATGTAGGAAGGCTGTTTTGACATCCATCTGCTCAACCTCCAGGTTAAGACTCGCAGCTAATCCCAGCACTGTGCGGATTGAGGTCATTTTCACCACTGGTGAGAAGATTTCATCAAAGTCAATCCCTTTCCTTTGACTGAAACCTTTGACAACTAATCTTGCTTTGAATCTTGGAAGTGGACTGTGCTCTTCATGCTTGATCCTGAACACCCACTTGTTTTTCAAAGCTCTCTTGCCTTTAGGCAGCTTCACCAACTCAAATGTCTTGTTCTCATACAAGGATTTCATCTCTTCTTGCATGGCTTGAATCCACTTCTCCTTATGCTCATCACTAAAAGCTTCATCATAGCTTTCTGGCTCTCCCCCATCAGTGAGTAATGAATACTCGTTTGGAGAGTACCTAGTAGAGGGTTGCACGGCTCTTCCAGACCTTGTGCGATAAGGAGAATTACTTGATGGCGGAGGAGGGTCATCACTAGCTGAATCATCATTAGCTGCATCATCATTGCCATCATCTTCAATAGCATCTGCTGGCTCATCTTCAGCAGGATCATCTGGAATTTCAGGATGAATATCCTGAACATCATCTCCAACTTGTCTCGGCGTCTCTATTGGAGGTAACTGAAACTCCTCTAGATCATTACTAGGCTTCTCTGTTTTGTCAATGTCTTCTATGGTCTGATCCTCCATAAAGACAACATCTCGACTCCTGATAAGCTTCTTCTCTACTGGATCATAAAGCCTATAGCCAAACATGTCTTGGCCATAACCGATGAATACACACTGCCTTGTCTTGGCATCTAGTTTGCTTCTTTCATCCTTGGGGATGTGAACATGAACTTTACACCCAAACACTCGTAGGTGATCATAGGAAATGTCCCTTCCTGACCACACCTTCTCTGGAGTCTCATACTGAAGAGGAACACAAGGTGAATGGTTCAGCACATAAGCCGCTGTAAGTAGTGCTTCACCCCAAAAGACCTGTGGTAACTTCGAGTGAGAGAGTAAGCATCTTGTTCTCTCAATCAAAGTTCTGTTCATCCTCTCAGCTAGGCCATTCAACTGTGGAGTTTTGGGTGGAGTAAACTGATGCCGAATACCATGCTCTTTGCAGTAAGCATCAAATGGACCTATGTATTCACCGCCATTATCTGTCCGGATGCACTTCAGCTTCTTTCCTGTCTCCCTTTCCACCATAGTTAGAAACTGCTTGAAGACTGACAACACTTGATCTTTAGACTTCAATGTGTAAGCCCAGGTTTTCCGTGAGTGATCATCAATGAAGGTCACAAAATACTGGGCACCACCAAGGGACTTGTTGAAAGGCCCGCACAGATCTGAGTGTACCAGTTCTAGCACATCTTTCTTTCTAGAAGGAGGAAAGCTCTTGAAAGAAACTCTATTTTGCTTACCAGCTAGACAGTGACTGCACTTCTTTAGCTGGATTTGATTCAATCCTGACAGAACATTCTTCTTAACCAGCTTCACCATTGACTTCTCACCCATGTGTCCAAGGCGTTTGTGCCACAGCTGAACTTGGCTGTCGTTCTCCACAACATTTACATCATGCTGAGGAACCTTTGCCTGGGTCACGTACAACTTTGACACCTTTGTACCTCGTGCCACTACTAACGAGCCTTTGGTGAGCTTCCATTGACCATTGTAGAAGGTATTACAAAAACCTTCCTCGTCTAGCTTATCAACAGAGATCAGATTCAGACGCATATCTGGAATATGCCTGACATCCTTCAAAAGCAGCTTCATCCCGTTCATGGTCTCTAGGCAAACATCTCCTTTGCCGACGACCATTGAAAATTTATCATTTCCCATTCTTACAGTCCCAAAATTACCAGGAGTGTAAGAAGAGAAGAGTTCTCTTTGTGGTGTAGCATGAACAGTAGCACCACTATCAACTACCCAGCTTGACTCTTGGATAGTAAGGTTGATGATATCATCATCACAGACAACATTGAATTCTCCAAGAGAATTCGCTTCATCATCACTGCTTTCTTCTTTCTTCACATCTTTGCCTTTATTCTTCTTCTGTTCTTTCTTGAAGAGTCGGCAGAATTTCTTGATGTGGCCCTTCTTCTTGCAGTGATGGCACTCAACATTGGCGAACTTGTTGGATTTACCCCTGCTCTTGTCTCTGCTACTTTGACCTTTGTTCTGACTTCTCCCCCTCGTCACTGTAGCCAAGACCTCTGACTGTGAAGAAGACGAGCCTTGTGTTCTTCGTCTCATCTCTTCATTCAGAATGCCACTTTTGACGGTTGCCATACTCACGACACCGTTAGGTGCAGAGTTTGTGATTGAAACCTTCAAGGTTTCCCATGAATCTGGGAGTGTCGCCAAGACCATAAGAGCAAGCACCTCATCGTCGAATTTTATGCCCATGCTAGACAGTTGGTCCACGATTCCTTGCATCTCATTAAGGTGATCTGCAACCATTTTGCCTTCCTGGTATTTTACTTGCATCAACTTCGTCAAGTAAAATAGCTTGTTGTTCCCTGTCTTTGAGGCATATAATTCTTCGAGCTTCTCCCACAACGTTCTAGCATGCTCAATGCCAGAAACGTGGTTGTAAACATTATTCTCAACAAATTGCCGTATATAACCGCAGACTTGGATGTGTTCAAACTCCCACTCCTCGTCTGACTTTTCTTCAGGTTTTACCGTACTGAACACCGGTAAATGCATCTTCGTCACGAATAGGAGATCCTTCATCTTGTTTCTCCATAAGTGGTAATTTGTGCCATCAAGGGTGATCATCTTGTTTATCCTCGCCTCCATCTGGATCAAAGACTGACTAGCTCCTCGATCTAGGAAAATCCTTGCGGTGAATAGTGCCCGTACAAGTAGTGAATTGAACTGATTCGATAATTCCCAGGAAAGATGGCCTAGCCGATCTCCTAAGACAGAATTATCATTCCAAGATAAATCCCCAGGAAAGACTGGAGGAACAAAGGTTCACTTAAAACCCAGTCTCCTAGACAGGATTCACTTGCACAGTGTATTAATTCACAACCTTGCACTTGACAAAGCACAAACCTTCTGCTCCGCTACCAGTTGTTGGGCCCGGTGGCACTATCTTGCGGAAATAATATCACCTCACAAGGAAATAAACAAGTGGAGGACAAAAAGAGATAAATGACACACAGTATTTAACGTGGTTCACCCAAACACCGGGCTACGTCCACAATCCCGATCCCACCGGAAAAACTTCCACTATAAAAATAGTAGGCTTACAAGAGAGACTTCCCTAAATTTTAGGGGTATAACAAACCTAGAGTTCTACCCAAAATAGTGCCCCACAAGGTGTTTCCCAAGTGTTTGTCAAAAATACCCCTAAGGTATTTTTTCTCACTATTTTGTCACTCCCTAATTTAAGAAGGGAATTTTTCTCCTCAATTTTTCTTCCCTCCCACACACTCTCTCTTTCACTCTCTTATTCACACTTGTTGTGAATGTTGGGATGATTTGAAGAGAAGAATTGGTGCCTATTTATAGGCATGTTGACAGGGACTAATTTGTAACAAAACTAACTTGCAGGGACTGAACTGAAAAAACTTAGTGCTCCACTAGCTTAGTGCTCCATTAGCTTAGTGGGGTTGGTTTTCATTAATGCAAGTGGTGATCCCCCACAATTAGTGGAGGAACCACACACTAACAGAGCAGTCTCTCGAATCTTGCTCTTTCACTTCCGCCATCCTCGTACAGCTTCTTGCCAAAGGCAATCCTGCAAATAGTGTTGCTGGTGCGATAAATCATTGCTTCAGTCAAGTTGAAAGGTTTAGAAGCAGAAGCTGACTTGCATATATTTCCAATCAGTATAGAAACTTCTTCTTCTCTAATAGGACGGAAACTTTGAACTCGATTTGAGTTGAAGAGATGAACTACACATAATTTTTTCATCTCCCTCCAATAAGCATCATATGGTGCAAAAGCCAAGTCTAAACCATTGTAGGAAAGCTTTCTCGGGCCAATCAAGACAGGCCTGTTACAGAATTCAGGATCATAGGTTTTCATAACCTCTTTAGCCATCTTGGCTGAAGAAACCACCAAAGTAGGCTTAAAACCGAGTCTCAAGAATACGAGGGGGCCATACTTCATGGAAAGTTGCCATAGATATTTTTGAGGATTGGAAGAGTCAAATTGGTGCAAGTTACCTATTAAAGGAAGGCCTTTTGGACCCGGAGGAAGATGAACTTCTTTGGTGCTTTTGTTTTTCTTGAAAAGAAACAATAAGAGAGGGAGGGCTAGCAACAAAATGAGTAAAGCCATTACGAGCTTTCTCTTAAAAGATTGATGGCAAGAGAAGATAATTTATAGCACAAATGGCAATGCTAATACTACTTGATTGTAGGTAATACATGCATGTTGTGACAAAAAAAAAAAGGTAATACATGCATGCGGCTTTCTCTTCCTAAGCGACTAAGCGTCACCTTGTGTTTCACCCTAAGGAAGGTTAATTGCTTTCTTGCTATTAATTAAAGGATAAGAAGTCAAGGTTACATCATAAAAGTCCCGTAGGGCTTGTGCATCTCATGCATAATTAGATGCGACAAACAAAAATCTAGAGGGGTCTCGAGTATAAAAAATGGCCTGTGTTATTTAAAGGAGGCTTTACAGTTTAAGGCCTTTCTGATTTATATTATATTCTTACTTTTAATTGTTTCCATTGAGATCAGAATGACATAACTACTGTGAAGAGTTAATACCGTATACCATATAGTTGCAGGTAGAGGAGTTAATTATAAACAAAATATTAGTTTTATTTCTTGATAATATATAGGCTGCATCTATGGAACTAAGCAGTGAATATGATTCTGTACATTGTTCAGTTTATTGGATTTTCTCCATTGTTTCTTTAACTTTGGCAAATGATGGAGGAAATTATGGCAAATACTGTTATAGCTTGTACGTAAACTTGTCGCCAATTGAGTGAAGAGAAATCAGATCAAATTTAGCATTTCATTCTCCCAAGCTTAGGCGTCCTTAACTTCCAATTACCCATCCAAGACTTCCATGATAGTTCTAGACTAACAACCTTTGTCATGCAATTTTTCTTCTTTGCAGTTCTTTGTTTCGATGTCATTACAACACCAAAAAACGATGGAGATGACGGATGCATTCATTTTTTTAGGGGGGAACAGGATTCAATTTTGTATTATTTACCTGCTGCATTGGGTGAGTTCCTGTGCAATGGGCAAGAGATCAAGTTTGCAGGGCAAATTAAGTTCTGGATGCATCCACATATGTGGACGCGAGGGTAGATAGATCATAGAAGTTAGGCGCCGCAGCTAGGTTTATAATTATATGGCTTCATAAGTCAATAAGTTAGCCCCAGCTAGCTTTATAATTATATATGGCTTCATAAGTCGTTTGGCTACGCCCTCCCTCCCTCCTACATTACCATTAAACATACCTGAAAGCTAGCGTGACTGCGTGAGAATGAAAGCCTTTACAAAGCACATGGGATGGGTGTTTGGAAATTAATTTCCCCCTATAAAGCACATCCTCTAGCGTGAGACACTATTAATCTCGTAATAATATAAAGGCAGACACACATATTTGTCTTTAGGGGGGTATAAAAGAAACTGAAAACACACAACAGACACACATAATTAATTACATAAACCAATTGTGTTTGTTTAATTAGGAATTTTGGGCCCTAAAGTCTGATACTTCACTTTCTATGGGCCGGGCTAAATAGTATTCCCCTAATCACTTGAGATGTGAGCCCAAGAAACCAACATTGGGTCGCGAGCTTTCTGAGAAAAAAAAAAAATTCCTCTGAATTAACCGTCCCTTGCAAGCTCACCCAGCACCCCCGATGGGGGGACCAGCCCAAACGAATTCCGGTGGCGATTCGCTAAATGAAGATGAAGACGACCATGAACAGGTGGTGGCAACATGTCCTGGTCTTGGCAAACAACAAACGATGATGAAGGATATGGTTATGCAAGATTTACATCCAACGTATCTGGAAAAGCTAAAGTCCAATACAAGCGAGAATCAAGAAGACCATACTTGGCAGGCAGAGGAAGAAGAAACACATGTGGAGCCGGGTGATATTATCATTGGCCAAGATGGTAATATTCCGACTCTTGATCTATCTCCCTCTTTCCAGTTAAGACTTGAACAAAGATGGGCAAATGCTGTCATTGTGAAATTGTTGGGCAAGAATATTAGCTATCGGGTTCTTTGCACTAGGCTAAAATGATTGTGGCAACCAACTGGTCTTTTTAAAGTGATAGATTTGGCTAATAACTTTTTCGTGGTAAAATTTGAGAACAAGAAAGATTATCTGCATAGCTTGGTTGGAGGTCCTTGGGCGATCTTCAACAGTGCTCTATGTGTATTCCCCTGGAATCCGGACTTCAACCCAGCCTCTAATCGGGTGGATAAAGCCGTGGTGTGGGTGCGTTTTCCGGATATTCCACTACACACCTACCACACCAGCATCTTACACGCCCTTGGAGACCTAGTGGGGCAGTCCATTAGGATAGACCATGCTACACGAGAGCACCAAAGAGGAAGATTTGCAAAAATTGCGGTAGAGGTGGATCTAACGAAGCCACTCAAGGGTACAATTCGGTTTCGGGGGGAAGCACAAAAGGTAATCTATGAAGGACTCCCGATCTTATGCTACCAGTGCAGGAGTGCAAGCCATTCCATGGACCGATGCCCAGATCTCCACCAGACAAACCATGTAGCGTCTACAGAGGGCAACGGTGTGATGGAAAGTAGTAAAGGGAAGGAAGTGATGAATACCCTGGCCGCCACATTGGGCAGCTCTTCTTCAGGTGCCGGCGAGTGGATGAACGCGCCAGTCAGGCAGCGCAGAAACCAGCAGAAAAAGCAATCACCAACCCAAACAATCCCTGCCAAAATTCACAACATGGCAGAAGGGTCGAGATTTCAGGTGTTGGCCAGGGATCTGGATAAGGACGGTGGATTAGAAGAAGCCCCTTCCGATGGGCCAAATCCATGGATACCAGTGACAGAGAAGAAAGGCAGTCGCACTAAGAAGACTCAAAAACAGCCCCAATTCGGAAACCCACAACCGCCCCAACCTAGCAAAACCACTACCCGACCCACACCCCAAACCATAAACCGCCCCCCACTTGCCGAAATCACGAACCAGCCCCCCCATGCCAACTGGGTACCCAAAAGCCCTCAAAATAGCCCACTTCTAGATAACACATCAGCCTCTAATCCAGCCTTTGCACACCATGCACAGACCACATCTTCTTCCCAAACAGTACATACCCTAGCCCCCCAAAGTAACCATCCTACACTTACTATCCCCACCTTAAAGGGACACCATACAGTGGTTCCATCCGATTCCACCTCCAAATGCAGTGTCATCTCTAGACAGGAGGCGGATTTGGTTGCGGAGCTGAGTCGAGGAGTCCCTCCAGACCAGACAATTGAAACTTCTCCTTTACAAAGAACCCGTACTAAAATTAAGCCACCTGATCTTAATCCAATAGACACAGGAGAACCACAGACTACGCAGCCCACAAAGAATGCAACGTGGAATATTGTCTTGAGGAAAGCTAAATCCCCTCTGTTCAAGAAGAGAGGGAAGAAAGGAGGTTTAGGACCTGGTACAGCGGAGGATGCGACTTTCATCTCGGATGAGGAGATGGAATCCACATGTCAAGAGGAAGTTCCTACTCAAGTTGTAGCCCGGGGTCAGGACACCCCCACCACCCCTACCTGGATTTTATGAATCCAATGATCATCTGGAACTGCCAAGGGGCGGCCAAGCCCCAATTTCCTAGATCATTGAAAGTTTTCTGTCAACAGTATAGTCCTATGATCGTAGTGGTCGTGGAACCGCGGATTAGTGGAGTAGAAGCAAATAAAGTTATTAGAAAATTAGGTTTTAGAAATTCACATAGAGTGGATGCTTACGGATTCTCTGGGGGGATTTGGATCCTATGGAGAGAGGAAATGGTGAGCATTAAGTTCCTCGTAAACCATGCCCAATTTATTCACATGAAGGTATGGACCGCAGAGAAAGAATTCTTATTCACAGCAGTGTACGGGTGCCCAAGAGCAATGCCCAGGAAATTCCTTTGGCAGAACTTGAACACCCTTTCCGAAACAATTGTGGAGCCATGGATCCTTGCTGGAGACTTCAACGCAACATTGAGTCTCTCGGAAAGCTCAAGTACCCGTCGCTCAATATCATCGGGTACTCGAGATTTTCAGGCATGCCTTCTCAATTCGGGCCTCCTGGACATGGGTTTTTTGGGTCCTATTTTCACATGGAAAAGAGGTAACTTGAAGAAGAGACTTGACCGGGCTCTTGGAAATATGGAATGGACTAGGGTATTTAATCAATCTGAAGTTTTCCACCTCCCTTTTCTCCATTCAGACCATAGACCATTGCTTATTAGACCCGAGGGAGAAGGAATAATCAGGAGATGCCCACGCAGGTTCCTGTTTTAAGCTTCTTGGATCACACATAGTAAGTACGATGAGTTTGTACAACAAAACTGGAGAGAGGATTCACACTGGGGGGACATAGTGAGTAATTTCACCCACAAAATTCATTCTTGGCAGCAATCAGTCTTTGGGAGTAATGCACAAAAGAAGAGAGTATTGTTGACAAGATTACAGGGCATTCAAAACTATCTAGACAAAAAACCGTCCAAGTTTCTTTCATCTCTTGAAATTGAACTGCGCAGTGACTTAGATCGAATATTAGCACAAGAAGAATTGGATTGGTACCAGAGATCACGCTGCCAATGGCTGAAATGGGGAGACAGAAATACAGCTTACTTCCACTCTTCCACCCAGGTGCGGAGAAGACAAAGTAAGGTGCAAGCGTTAATGGATGAAAACGACTGCTGGATTACTGACCCTGCTGAACTGAAGAGGATGGCAATCAGTTTTTACCGAAAGTTATTTTCAAATGAGCACCCGAATAGGGCCGACATCCCAATAAGAGGTTTATTTCCACAGATCCCTCAATCAAAACGGTCAATGTTATGTGCACCAATCACTGATGAGGAAATCAGAAGCACGCTCTTTCAAATTGGCCCATTAAAAGCACCGGGGACAGATGGATTGCACGCCCTATTTTTTCAACAACAGTGGCAAGTCGTTGGAAACAGCCTATGTGCCCTTGTCCATCAATTTTTTCAGTTCTTTGATTGGCAGGAGGGGATTAATGACACAATTCTTACTCTGATCCCGAAGGTCAACCCTCCACAGACAATGGCCCAGTTCAGACCTATAGGACTTTGTAACGTTTCCTACAAAGTGGTTTCCAAAATTTTAGCCAATAGAATGAAAGGAGTGCTGGGCGATCTCATATCCCCAACGCAGGCCAGTTTTGTTCCCGGCCGCCTCATTACCGACAACGTAATTCTCATCCAAGAGGTTATTCATACAATGAAGAAAAAATCAAGCAATGTGGGGTTCCTTGCTATAAAAGTGGACCTTGAGAAGGCCTATGATAGGGTCAGATGGGCTTTCATCAAGAACACCATGATGGATGCAGGGTTTCCAGACTCAATGACAGATGCAGTGATGGCATGTCTTACTACTAGTCGTATCCGAGTGAACTGGAATGGAGACATTTCTGAGGCTTTCCATCCTACACGGGGATTAAGACAGGGGGATCCCATTTCCCCCTACCTTTTTGTGTTATGCATGGAAAAACTCAGCCAATTGATTGAATGTGCAGTCCGGGAAGAAAGATGGAGACCAATCCAATTGAGTAGAGGCGGACCATTACTCTCCCACATGTTTTTTGCAGACGATCTTGTCCTTCTTGCTGAGGCCAACCTGGATCAAATTGATGCCATATCTTCTTGCCTGAACTCCTTTTGTTTCTTCTCAGGCCAGAAAGTAAGCACCTCCAAAACCAGAATCTTTTGCTCAGAGAATGTGCCAGAAATCCTAGCCCGAAGTTTAAGTCAAGGACTTAGTTTTCAACTAACCTCAGACCTAGGAAAGTACTTGGGGGTACCAGTGTTACATGATCGAGTTTCAGGACAAACGGTTCAGCATTTGGTAGAAGCTGTCCAAAACCGACTCAACGGATGGCAAGCCAAACACTTGTCACTAGCTGGCCGAACCACTCTCACTCAAGCAGTCCTTGCGGCACTACCTATATATACTATGCAGACGTTGAAAATCCCTGCATCTGTATGTGACCGCATAGAGCAGCTTTGCAGGAATTTTATTTGGGGCTCCACGGATGATAGTCGCAAGACTCACCTTGTGAAATGGGAATCGCTCACCCTTCCTAAAAACTGTGGAGGGCTGAATCTGCGTAGGTTAAGATCTTGCAACCATGCACTTATTATGAAATTGGCTTGGTCTCTCATTACTCGACCTGATGCACTATGGGTTAAGGTAATGAGAGCTAAATATATGCAGGACCTACCACTTATCCCAGACGGTCTAGAGAAGAAGCAAGGATCTCACACATGGAGGGCCATATGCGACGTATGGAATATTGCTCATGACTGCCTGATATGGAGAATTGGAAATGGAAGGATCGCCCGGTTCTGGCTTGATAAATGGACTCCCAGTGGGCCGTTAATAAAGACGAGCCTCACTCCTGTACCGGAAACCCAACGGGAGGACAAAGTAAGGGCTTTTTGCTTGCCTAGTGGAACCTGGAATTGGAGCTACTTTGCTCACCTCCTGCCCGCTGTTGCTCTTAGGGAAATAGAAGCCATCTGCCCTCCGAAAGATGCTCACGACGCAGATCAGGTCTGCTGGTCCTCTTCGCCAACTGGCAAGTTCACAACAAAATCAGCCTATGAAACCTTGGAAGAGGACTCATGGCCTGCCACAGGAAAAGCTTGGGATCTGATCTGGAAATGGAAAGGCCCGAATAGGTATAAAAACTTTCTTTGGCTGTTATACCAGGACAAATTACTTTCAAACCTCAACCGTTCGAAGAGAGGCATGACAGATGAGGCGAGCTACCCACGGTGTAAACAACACCAGGAATCCCTCCTCCATATAATGAGGGATTGCCCATTGGCGGCCAGTCTATGGATCTCCCTCCAAGGTCCTACTACCATTACGGACTTTCACTGCAATAATATCCAAGCTTGGGTCATGGCGAATCTACACACGAAGTTAAGCACAGAAGAGGGTCTGGATTGGTCGACCCTCTTTGTGATTGCCTGCAACTCTTTATGGCACTGGCGCAATGATTTCATTTTTTCGGAACAACCAATCCGAGTTCACAACCCAAGGCAGATTGTGCTGAGCAAGGCAAAGGAAATTTTGTGGGCTGAGAGCCAAGATCCCCTAAAACCACTTTTGGAAGATGCTGCAGGCCCTAAACTAGTCTGTTGGAAGCCTCCACATAATGATCGCATTAAAATCAACTCGGACGGCGCCGTGGACTCATGTACTAGGCTGACAGCTGCTGGAGGGCTATTGAGAGGGTCCAATGGTGAATGGTTAGGAGGTTTTGTCTTTAATATAGGAATTTGTTCTGTTATCCAGGCAGAACTTTGGGGGCTCAAAACTTCCCTGGAATTGGCTTGGAATCTGGGATTTAGAAAGGTGGTGGCGGAAGTGGACTCACAGGTAATTGTGGACATGATCAAAGAGGAGGATGAAAGCCAGAAATACATGCCATCATTAGTTCTTATTATTCAGTCATTAATGCAACAAGAATGGGACGTTATTCTGCAGCACACGTACCGTGAAGCCAATCACTGTGCCGATGCCTTAGCTAAATTAGCCTTTTCTTGTGACAGGGGGGTCACTGTTGTACAGACCCCTCCTTTTTCTCTTATGTCACATTTACAAATGGATGTTCAAGGGAACTCTTTCCCTAGATTTCTTTGATGTATAAGGTTTGATCAATGATAGCCTGTGCGGCATAATCTTACTTTCCAAAAAAAAAAAAGAAACCAACATTGGCAGCATAACTGCCAAGAAGACTAACTGCCACTATTTTTCACGGCAAATAAATACCTCCTGATTTTTCTATCTTCATTTCTTTGCAGCTTGATCAGCAAAAGGAAGCTTCCTCCAAATCCAGTGCAGTCAACAGACATTGAGATGTGTAAAGCTGCACATGTAGAACCAAAGAAAGAGTAGTCAACAGATTTAGAAAGTGAATGAAGAACATCCAGAGAAGCAAAATAAGGACAAGGAATCCATTAACTTGTGAAAAATGTCTGTTCAACTGTAATCTCAGTAGCTCAGTAGTTCGCATTAAGAAACCAGAAGTGACAATGTCTGTTCCCTGAAGCATCTTGAAACTTGTTTTCTCCAATTTGAAGATCAGCTGCATATCTCATTTTTCTTTTTGCTGAATAATATTGGAACAAGTCATGTCAAAATCTTATGAGCAATCAACGTTTCTAATTCTACATACATTTCACTGTCTTGTGAATTTCAATATATTCCTTCATAATAAACTGGATGCTCAAGGAAAAGAGCAGATTAATCAGCTGAAATGCAGTAGCCACAGAAATGCACTAGTATCATCAGTGAAAACCTCATGTTTGGCACACTAGAAAGGAGGCTTTCATAATTTCCAAACCAATTATCTTGACCAGAAAAGAGTTCTTCTGGACTGATGGTCAAGCTTTGCACAATCAACGCCACACATGTAAACAATGTTGCCTTGATATCATACTTGGGATGTTATTAGGATCTGTACCATATTTTGCCCTCAGAAGCTTAACCCACAAAGCATCACTTTGGAAATCGTTCTATTTTTTATATATTTTTTTGCAGTACAATATAGTAATAACTTTATAACTGATATGAATATGATTGCACACAGACTTGAACACTAGCCACTTGTGTTGTGTTACTTGTGTATTTAGGAGTTTTGGACCCTAAGGTATATGGGCCGGACTAATCAGCATTCTCCTAATTGTTATGGGCTGGGCTAATCAGGTGAGATGTCAACCCAAAGAATTCAACATTGGCAGTGTAACTGCAAATATAACTGCCTATATCCTTTCCCGCCAAAGAGTTTGATATGACCATAACAACCTTGATTTGATTGGTTCATTCCTTTTTGCCAGCATAACCGTAAATGTAACTGCCCATATCCTTTCCCGCCTAGCACCTCCTGATATATATATATATACGACCATCATCACAAGCTTAGCCCTTAATTACTCATTCCTAATAATACTCCAATAACTGCCTATATCCTTTCCCGCCAAAGAGTTTGATATGACCATAACAACCTTGATTTGATTGGTTCATTCCTTTTTGCCAGCATAACCGTAAATGTAACTGCCCATATCCTTTCCCGCCTAGCACCTCCTGATATATATATATATACGACCATCATCACAAGCTTAGCCCTTAATTACTCATTCCTAATAATACTCCATTCCTTCTTGATTTCAACAATAGATTCCTCTTTTTTCCTCAAAGAAAACAATGCTTTCTTCTTCTCCTTCACACAAGGGCTCTAGTAAGCTGAAACGCCCTTCTGCTATTGAGCTGAAGCCGATGAGAGATTCTTCCAGGTTCAGGGTTATTTTTGCTTTTCGATGATGGTTTCTTCATTCTTGCTGTTATGTATTTTGGTTTTGGCCAAAAGTAAACCTTGTAGTCACCTCTGCTTTCTTCATTCAACATCCTTCTGGTTATTTAATCTTGTGAATATCAGTTGTTTTCTAATACTTTGTTGGCCACAATCTATCACTTAATCTGTGTACATGTGCGTATATTGTTAATTCCAGGAGCTGTTATCTTCTGTATCTAATTAGATGTATTGTTTTCTCTCAGAGTCAATTTGTTCATTGAGTGCAAGAAGGCTCTTTGTTGGCTGTATGAAGTTCCAGTTAAAGTGGAAGACGACCCAATTGCTTTTCTACCAAAGGAGGCTGACTACTACGAAGATGACAAAATTAGGACTCTTGCTGCCAGTCAATATAATGGTCAGTTCTTTGTTTTTCTTTTTAATTTTACCAATTTTCTCTCTGTTACCCCAGTTTGCTAAATGAAATGTGAAAAGTTACCTTGTACTTTTATAGAATCTGTACGTGTAAAGTAGTGATTCTTTCTTCTTGTGCCATGTGAACTCACGAGTTTATGAAAATTTAAGATGCGACATTCGAAAGGCTTTTCCTGCCTAATCTCATGGACTAATTTGCATTGCAGTTTCATTAGAATCATTTTCCTGTAATTTGGAACTACGAACTTCTGTCACATTTTGCAGATTCAGTTTATGTATATAGTTAATGAAGGTTTGTTTCGGATTTTCATTAAGGATATCTGTTATTCGTATAGATAAGATCAAGAAAGTGGTCAATTCAGTTTAGTTAATTTGGCAGCAAAGATGTGTGCGCACATATTGAAGTTCCTGATGCTTCAACGATTTGGTAATCTTTGTTTTCTTTTGACAGAATCATCAGGACTAGTCCTTGCTCTCTTGAAGTCTGCCTGCTGCTTCCAAATTCTGAGGCATCTGCTACCTTTTATAATACGAGGTGATACAAAATTTTCTGAACCGAAGCTGGATATTGCAAGGGGGATACTGGAAAAAGCATGGGAAGTTGCGGTGAAGAATCCAGGTGACTCGCTTGACAAAGTGAACATCTTATGTGCTGCATCAGAGGTTGCTTTGAGGAAAAGTATCATATATGCTACAGAAGGTGTTGAATCAATTGGGAAAGGTAATTGTCCTGGTCTTCTCTCAATTTTCTAGCAGATCCTCGTACAATCCCATTTTACTGAATTCTTTGTAATAAATTTATTATTATTCAATTTCTGCAGAATTTTATGAAGATGCCAGGTATCACTATGCTCGAGGGTTGCGCATGTTGCAGAAAATGGGCACAGAAGGAAATCAGCGGATTGCAGATATGTATCCATCAAATGTTTAATTTAATTTTGGACTAACAAGGTTGCACGATATGAATCTTATCATTTGAGTTACTGCTTTTATTTACTGTTCTTGCATTTTCTTCCATCAATGTTTGTCAAAGTGAATCCTGAATTCTGACTTCAGAAATGCGAAAATTGCCATCTGTTATGATTTTTGTGATCAAAGAGACTCAGCTATCAGCTACTATGAGGATGCTCTCTCACTCTATCGGGCTCGACTGGAGCTACTTCCAGATGGAAGAGAAAAGGACAAGCTGAATAACATCATACACATACTGCAAGCAAAGGCAAGTGTGACTTTAGAGATTTATTTTATCTGTGAAGCGACAGATTTTTAAACTGGGAATTTATCTGAGTTCGTTGCTTTGCAGCTTGATTCGCCAAGGGAGCTTCGTCCAAATCCTGTGCA
>JAKUCV010006242.1:19883-33689 GCA_028386065.3 Turnera subulata
GGACATTTCCTATGATCACCTACGAGTGTTTGGGTGTAAAGTTCATGTTCACATCCCCAAGGATGAAAGAAGCAAACTAGATGCCAAGACAAGGCAGTGTGTATTCATCGGTTATGGCCAAGACATGTTTGGCTATAGGCTTTATGATCCAGTAGAGAAGAAGCTTATCAGGAGTCGAGATGTTGTCTTTATGGAGGATCAGACTATAGAAGACATTGACAAAACAGAGAAGCCTAGCAATGATCTAGAGGAGTTTCAGTTACCTCCAATAGAGACGCCGAGACAAGTTGGAGATGATGTTCAGGATATTCATCCTGAAATTCCAGATGATCCTGTTGAAGATGAGCCAGCAGATGCTATTGAAGATGATGGCAATGATGATGCAGCTAATGATGATTCAGCTAGTGATGACCTTCCTCAGCCTTCAAGTAGCTCTCCTTATCGAACAAGGTCTGGTAGAGTTGTGCAACGCTCTGCCAGATATTCTCCAAGTGATTATTTGTTGCTCACTGACGGGGGAGAACCAGAAAGCTGTGATGAAGCTATTAATGGTGAGCATAAGGAGAAGTGGGTTAAAGCCATGCAAGAAGAGATGAAATCCTTGCATGAGAACAAGACTTTTGAGCTAGTGAAGCTGCCCAAAGGCAAGAGAGCTTTGAAAAACAAGTGGGTGTTCAGGATCAAGCATGAAGAGCACAGTCCACTTCCAAGATTCAAAGCAAGATTAGTTGTCAAAGGTTTCAGTCAAAGGAAAGGGATTGACTTTGATGAAATCTTCTCACCAGTGGTGAAAATGACCTCAATCCACACAGTGCTGGGATTAGCTGCGAGTCTTAACCTTGAGTTTGAGCAGATGGATGTCAAAACAGCCTTCCTACATGGTGATTTGGAAGAAGAAATATACATGGAGCAGCCAGAGGGTTTCCAGCGGAAAGGAAAAGAGGATTATGTTTGCAGTTTGAAGAAGAGCCTTTACGGCTTAAAACAAGCTCCAAGACAGTGGTATAAGAAGTTTGAGTCTGTGATGGGGCAACAGGGATACAAGAAGACTACTTCAGACCACTGTGTGTTCGTTCAGAAATTTTCTGACGATGACGTCATCATCCTATTGCTCTATGTGGATGATATGCTGATTGTTGGCCAGAATGTCTCCAGAATCAACAGCTTGAAAGCACAGCTAAGCAAGTTTTTCGCCATGAAAGACTTAGGGCCAGCAAAACAAATTCTCGGGATGAGAATTATTCGACATCGACAAGCCAAGAAGATATGGCTGTCCCAAGAGAAGTACATAGAGAAGGTACTTCAACGATTGAACATGGATAAAGCTAAAGCAGTCAGCTGTCCTCTTGCTAACTACTTTAGACTAAGTCCTGAGCAGAGTCCTTCTACGGATGAGGAGAAGAAAGAGATGGAGCGGATTCCATATGCCTCAGCAGTGGGAAGCTTGATGTATGCCATGGTATGTACCCGACCAGACATTTCTCACGCAGTCGGAGTGGTGAGCCGATACCTTTCTAATCCTGGAAAAGAGCATTGGAATGCTGTCAAGTGGATTTTCAGGTATCTTCGAGGAACCTCCAAAATGTGTTTATGTTATGGAGAAGACAAACCAGTGCTGGTTGGATACACTGATGCAGATATGGTTGGTGATGTTAGTTCCAGAAAATCTACATCAGGATACCTGATTAATTTTTCAGGGGGAGCAGTGTCATGGCAATCAAGGCTACAAAAGTGTGTTGCTCTGTCAACTACAGAAGCCGAGTTCATTGCAGCAACGGAAGCATGCAAGGAGTTGTTGTGGATGAAGAAGTTCTTAACTGAACTTGGTTTTTCGCAAGACAGTTATCAGCTATTCTGTGATAGTCAGAGTGCTATCCATCTTGCGAAGAATGCCTCATTTCATTCCAGATCGAAACACATAGATGTGAGATACAACTGGATCAGGGATGTGCTAGAGAAGAAGCAATTACAACTCGAGAAGATCCATACAGAAGAGAACGGATCTGACATGCTGACAAAGACACTTCCAAGAGGGAAGTTTGAATACTGCCGTGAAGCTGCCGGACTGGTGGATCCCCCCAACATGTAGTCGGAAGGGGGAGAATTGTTAGTGTGTGGTTCCTCCACTAATTGTGGGGGATCACCACTTGCATTAATGAAAAACCAACCCCACTAAGCTAATGGAGCACTAAACTAGTGGAGCACTAAGTTTTTTCAGTTTAGTCCCTGCAAGCTAGTTTTGTTGCAGATTAGTCCCTGCCAACATGCCTATAAATAGGCACCAATTCTTCTCTTCATATCATCCCAACATTCACAACAATTGTGAATAAGAGAGTGAAAGAGAGTGTGTGTGGGAGGGAAGAAAAAATTAGGAAGAAAATATTTTTCTTCAAATTCCCCTCTTAAATTAGGGAGTGACAAAATAGTGAGAAAAAATACCTTAGGGGTATTTTTGACAAATACTTGGGAAACACCTTGTGGGGCACTATTTTGGGTAGAACTCTAGGTTTGTTATACCCCTAAAATTTAGGGAAGTCTCTCTTGTAAGCCTACTATTTTTATAGTGGAAGTTTTTCCGGTGGGATCGGGATTGTAGACGTAGCCCGGTGTTTGGGTGAACCACGTTAAATACTGTGTGTCATTTATCTCTTTTTGTCCTCCACTTGTTTATTTCCTTGCTTAGGTGATATTATTTCCGCAAGATAGTGCCACCGGGCCCAACACTTTTACCTCTTATGCTGCGAACACTTCCATAGGCGAATCTGAGAATAATCATAAAGCTCACCTTAAATTTTGGCAAAACCAGTTTTATCATGATTGCATAATTGGCTCTTCTCTCTGTACTCCTCCTACCATTAAAATCCCAGCAAATGAATGTAGAGAAACTTTTGTTGAATAAGAAGTAATCTCATAGGTTGGGCAGTAGCCAGTAGTGTGTTGGACAAAAAATGAAAAAGAAACGGTGTTAATTTCGCTTTAAATGAAAAGAGAAGTCACTCATCCACCATTATAAATACTATTCCAAAAATGCCTCCATGATTGGGAACTTTTTTTATTTGCAATCTGTTTTTAACTACTTTTATCTCTCGAGTCATGCCTGCTTGCCATTTATTTTTGAAAGATTCATCCATCATGTGTCCGACCTAATTTCCACTCAAAAACTAGCTACTCCTCAGAGTCTCACATATCCTTTGAATTCAAATTTGCAGGTTCAAACACACACTGCTCATCCAGAATTGCAAGTTCATTCAATATATTCCTTTTTGGCAGAGTAACCGTAAATCTAACTGCCATTATCCTTTCCCGCCCAGCACCTTCTCCTGGTATATATATACGACGACCATCATAGGCTTAGCCCTTAACTACTCTTCATACCTGATACTGAGCTAAAGCAGATGAAAGATTCCCCCACGGTGCTCGACGTAGATGACAATTACAGTTTCAGGTTTCTTCTTAGTTTCTTTCATTTCTTTGCTAAAAACAAATCTTGCAGGATAATCTCGATTAACTTCTATCTCCAGGTTTCTTCTTAGTTTCTTTCATTTATCTCTTTTGTTTTTTGGGGTGAACAACTGAGCATTATATTACTTTAACCATAAACTTCCCCTGTGACGGAGACAAGGTCATCCTGCAACAAACGGGTACAAACCGATGGCTGGAACAAAGACTTTTTAAATAGTAATGAATGAATCTCTAACTAATCAAAGGAAAATGCTTAATAGGCAGATTATTTTAATCTTGACCTCCCTTTCTTGAGAGTTTCAGATGGATAAGTAAAATAAAACTCATACTTTACACTACAGGACGCTATGCTACATACAAAATACAACCCACTCTAGCCTTTAATCACCTTCCCATAAAAAGTAAAGTTGTTTTGACTAGCATAGTCTGCATAGATGAGGAGTAATAAAAGCCCAAAAAAATTGTAGAATTAATACTAAATTACTTTATCCATTTTTGGTCATATACGCTTGTCTGAGAATAATCAGAACTAGTGGCATAATAGATCTCTGGGAAAGACATGATGAGTATTAATTAACACTAGAAGTCCACTAAAAAAATCGTGGAGCTAGACGGGCTAGGTAATCATGGAAGACACACTGGGTGAGCATGCATGTTTTGATTGTGTCTCCATGGCGTGGAAAAGAATCTTGAGACTAATCAAAAGATAGGGATGGTGGAATTTGGATTTTCAATCTCCGGATAAAACTAACTACAATAAGATAAGATAGAGGTTGCTCCTATGTCTATACATTACACGCCAGCTTACCACGTTTCTCTTCTAAATGGAAGATTGCAGACCTACTAAATTTATTCATTTTATTTTCACGCCTATCCTTGTTAGAAAAGTGGTTGTTTCTCTATAAGGTTTGTTTTTCTCTCTAAGGTTTGGTTCATGAGAGGTCCATCATCTACACACCAATGAGACAATGTTTATGCATTTTTTTCTCTTGGCGATGAAAAAAAAAATGTAGAATCTGATCCTTTTTCTTGTGCAAACATAAACCTTAAAAACACCAGCAAAGCTTGATATAGAAAGAGTTCTTATCTCAATCCACAACTTTTACATAATAAATTAAATTCCTATCACTCAAGTAGTAAAATCATGTTTCTGTCTTTACAATCTGACCGTGCAAACAAAATAAGCAAACCTCCTCGTATTTGACTAGTATCACAAGTTTACAATAACTCGATTTCCAAATGTACCATGCCTATACAGTATGAACTTCCACCCGAGTACTATAATATTCAGATTATAACATCCCCTCCACAGCCAACCATCCATACCAATATACCATCCTTCCAATAAGCAAAAGTACTCGATACTATCATGCACAAATTAATTACCAGCATTTACATTTGAGTAAAAAAATTGTCTTGTCATCCATCATCCTGCAGATTGTGGTAAAATCCGAGAGTGTGCCCCCATTGAAGAGCAGCAAATTCTGGTCTCACCACAAAAGAGTTAACCTGTCTTGGGTGCATGTGACTTTTTCTTTGAGAAAAACATTAAAAACCGCGGGAAAAATCTCTTCTTCTTTTTGTGGGCCTTCCCGTCGGGGGATAACGAATCAGAACGAAGGTTCACTGAATTTGCATTCATATTCATTTTCGGGCTCGGTGTATATGCAACTGAGGCATCAGCCACCTGGTCAAACTTCTTTGATTCTATTTTTCTGCCTTCAAAGCTTGGCCTTGGGCTGGTTGTGGGATTTGCAGCTCCTTGAACAGTATCACCGGCCTTTCGCCGCTGCTCATGTTCAGCTCTCCACTTTCTCAGCTCTTGTTCAATACCCAATTTCCCTTCCTTTGCCTTCTCAGCCCTATCCATTGCAGCTCTTAGGGCTTCCTTCCTTGCAGCCATCTCTTGATTTACCTGCTGCAATTTCTCTGCAGTTCTTGCCTCAGATTCCTTAGCTACCTCAATTTGAGAAATAGCAGTTGCCACCCTCAGGTTGGCCTGCTCCTCTGCCTCATGGGCACGTTTGCTGAGCTCGTAGTACTCCTCTAGCGAAAGTGTTACACCGTTAGGTGAATCTACATCATTGGTACTTTGAGTTGATTCACTCTCTTGCAATGCTTTTATAGCTGCTAATGCCAACTTTTCAGAAGCCTTGGCAGCCTCTATCTCCTTTTGAGCTGCTAGTAATCTACTCTTTATTGTACTTTCACCGGCCTTTGCTTGTTCTGCTTCTTCCTTTGCCTTCCGTAGCTCTTCATGAGCTATTTGAGCGAGTAACTTGGCCTCATCAGCCTCTTGTGCAGCTTGCTGCAATTTTTTGGGCATCTCCATCATCTTCTCTCTGGTTTCTTTCTCCCTCATCTGAACTACTGCTGTTTCAGACTTGGTATGCTCTAGCTCAGCCTGGAGAGAAGCAACTGCTACTGATGCCATTCCTTCTCTCTGCGTAATTGTTGCAAGGGACGCTTTTTCTTTTTCAAGCTCTGTTTGCAATGAAGTGGCAGCCACCTTCAAGCAACTTACTTCAGCAGTTGCTTTCTCAATGTTGAGCTTGACTTCTTCGAGTTCCTTTTTGGCTGAAGCAACTGCCACTTGTATGTCACTGTGAGTCTTCTTCTCGGGAGTCTCTGGCTGAGTATTAATGCTTCCTGCTTCACCATTTTCTTCTTTTAATTTAGATTCCATATAAGCAGCCAATTCAGCTTTGAGATCAAGCAGCAAGTTTGAGGCAGTGTCTAGTTTTTCTTTGAGATCCTTAGCTGAAAGAATTTGTTGGTTAAGTTTCAGAAGCTCCTCTTCTGCCTGCTTCAATTCCTTCTCCCAGTGAAGACAATCTTGCTCCCTGGCCATGGCTGCTCCTATTCTTTGTTCCTCTGCCTCCAGATGCGCAGCATGTGCAGACTCTAAGGATTCTTTTGTAGCAATCAGCTCTATTGTAAGCTCCTCTACCGTTTTCTCAACTTCCCTTGATGCAGTAATTGACTCTTCAGCTTTCTTCACAGCTTCGTCCTTCTCAATCACCAAAGAAGCATACTCCTTCCGTAGTGATTCCAGCTCCTCAGTAATAGATTTCAGTTCTGAAACTGCAGTTGCATGCCTGGCTTTGGCAACCTCGAGCTGTGCTTTGGCTGCAACACTAGCATCATCCGCAATCCCCTGTTCCATTTCTTCCACCCTAAGCTTGGCAAGTTCAGAATCTTGTTTAGCTTGATGCTCTTCCGTCTGGGCCTTCTCGAGATGGAGCTTCATCTCTTCAATAAGTCTCTTGGTGCTTTCTAGCTCCTTAAGAACTTGCTTTTTTTCCTTTTCAGCAGTCTCAGACAGTTTCTTCAACTCTGGCATCTCCACATGTATTTTCTCCAGCTCTTGTTCTACAAGCTTGCGCCTCTGAAAGAATCAGAAGAAATACTGTTAAGTAATACAAAAAGTGGTACAAAGTTCATTGGAAAAAACCTTGAAAGCTATCAAGAACTCAATTTCAAGAGCAAAAGAAAGATTCACATATGCAGGAACAAACTACAAACTAAGGAACATTACAAGAAGAAATCTTCTAGACCAAAATGGGCAAATAACATGTTTTCATATACCCAAAGCAAAATATAATTAAGCATGAAATAAGAAAAGAGAGAAAAGGTGTCCCGTGAGGAAAACAACACGAATCACCAGATTCCATAATTTATTACATGACTATTGTAAAAACTAAGAAACTTCACACCAGCAAGGCTACACAGATAGTTCCTGTTCCTGCTGTTACAGCAAACACAGACGTCAGTGCATGTCACTGTTTATCATAATCAGAAGAATCTAGAAGACTATCCTAGGCATTAAGCACAGGATTTGACTTCGGGCCAAGCTCCTCAATGGGCTAATCCAGGTAAAAGAAACCCCAAACTTGCATTAAAACCACAGTAGATCCTTCCCTAAAAAGCAACAGTTGTCGCCATTATTGGCAAGCCATCACACAACAATATCAAATTTCAGCTCTAGTGCCGAAAAGAAAAGGAAAAAAAATCTAGGACAAACAAAATGTTAGCTTTCAGACTATGAACAAAGGCATTGGCGAGTGCTCAGTTAAACAGAAACTTCTATCATAGTCAATTGGATACTGATATTTTGCAGCCAAAAAAGAGACACATGTACCTCTACAGTTTGGATTCTGTGGGCTTTCCAATCAACAATTCCTCCAAATTTGGAAACAGCTTCTTTCACAGATTCAAAAGGTGCTGTAGTATCAATTAACCCTCTGTTTAAGTCAGTCGGTTTAACCTGTTTATACCGTGGTGTTTTCGCAGCAGGACTGTTATCCTTTGCACGCGGTGAAGCAAGAGCACGTGGTGAAGCAAGACCATCTGTTTGGACTTTGACATTTAAGCGAGGCAAAGGACCGTCACTAGAATGCACCTCAATCTGAGGAGAGGAGGCAGCAGCAGGTGTGGCATCATTAGTAGCATGAACCTGGCAAATGCTGCCAGGGAAAGCACCTTGAGCTTGTGATATGTCGGAAGACTTTTGCGGTTGGTCAGTTTTTTCTTGATGATCCCGTCCGTCTGAAGAACTTTTCGATGCTTCAGAACCCTCTTCAGATTGTTGTCCATTCGAGGAAATTTCTACGCCTTCAGTTTTTGCTTCAGAATCTTGTCCGCCAGAGGAAACCTTTTCAGCTTCAATGTTCTCTTGAGAGTGCTGTCCAATCAAGGAAACTTGTGTGGCTCCAGTTTTCCCTTGAGGATCTTGTCCATCAGCGTAAACCTTTGTTGTTTCAGTTTCCACTTGAGGTTGTTGTCCAATTAAAGAAATTTCTTCGGCTCCAGTGTTTTCTTTAGAATCTTTTCCATTTGAGGAAACCACTAGTACTTCAGTTTCCTCTTTAGATTGTTGCCCAAACGAGGAAACTTCTTTGGCTCCACGGATATCTTGAGTATCTTGTCCATCAGAGGAAACTTTTAGCCCTTCAGTTCCCTCTTCAATTTGTTGTACAAGTGAAGAAATTTCTTTTGCTACGGTTTTCCCTTGAGAGTCTTGCACATCAGAGGGATCCTTTACTGTTTCAGTCTCCTCAAGAGATTGTTTTCCATTTGAGGAAATCTCCGCAGCTCCAATCTTTTCTTGAGAGTTTCCATCAGAGGAACTCTGGGATGTTTCAGTTATCAGATCTTCCACTGATGGAGCATGATGTTCTGTCTCAATTGTAGCAACTGCTGAAGTTGATCCAGAGTTGCCTATTGGAAGAAGTTGATCAAGTCCAAAAGCTAGATCAGATGAAGCTTCTGAAGAAGGTACCGGCTTAGGATTTTCAATCATCGACTCGCTACTAGAGTGTACTTTTCCATTGGAAACAAGATCTGGTGAAGGTGTGGCAATGCCTTGGGAGGATGAAGACGACTCTGAAGGAGGTGCAGCTTCAGCAATTTTCACATCCTCCATTGGGGAAAACGAGGAGTGATTAGAGCCACAATGTTCTCTGACAACCACAAAAAGAAAAGATAATGAGAAATGCCACCCATCACCAAATTCTTTTAGCAGTGAGAATTAAACTTGATATCAAAAGTAAAAAAGCTGTCACGAAATGACAATGCGATGACAAATCTCGCAATCTAGGCTCTACCAGAATTCTCGGTATTTATCACATCGTCCATGAATGAACAGAAAATTGTTTCCACAGCGCAGATGAAAATTCTAGCCCATGACTTCTGAATCACAGGATACGATGCCAAGAGCAAAGAAACACCAGTACAAAATGCTCAATACATTATCACTGGTTACCAAGCAATTCTTGTTCCATTGTGAGATCTAGGGTAACATGAATAACACCAAATTTTACAGGCCAGATGAGAGCTGAATTCTCATCGACATTGTTTTCATGTCCTCGTATGAATTCTATATCCTCCTGATCTAATGTTTCTTACTATCATTATTCTTGAATTCACAGATAGCTGCATTCTGATTAATCAAAATTTTCTTCATAAACATTAATCAAAATTCAGAACAAAGCTTTCTTGAGGTAAGTAATCCTTGACAGCTGAGAAAAAAATAAAAAGAGAGCCGGCAACAGTAACAAACTGCAAAGAGAAACAACAGCCTTAAAATCCAATCCAAACATGTACCTTAATCAGCTCAGTTTGGTAGGATACAAATAATAAATGAAATAAACAAACCAACGTACAACCGAACACAACTACAAACTTTAATAATAACCAGAGACCAAACTAAAAGCTTCATTAAAATTAAAATCCAAACAAAAAATAAGATATAAAAAGCCGTTATCTTGTCGTAAGAAACTACACAAAGAAAAACAGAACTCCAATTACCAACCAAAGTCAACGTCCGGCTTTTTCAAAATTCCGAGAATTCGCATATCCAAAACAAGAACAGTAGTAGAATTGGAATCCTAAACCCAACAAAAGAGAAAAAGAAAAAGAAAAGAGGAACGTACCCGGATTACCAAGAGACGAGAAAAGGGAAGGCTAAACAGGGAGGGTAATAAATGATGAGAGGGTTAAAGAGTTTACGGGAAATAGGTAGGGGGAGAAGGAGAAGGGAGAGAAGGGAATGGAATTAGCAAAAATAAAAGGAGCTAAAAACGGATTTTGGCGATAACAGGGCAAAGACAGACAAAGGAGAAAACAGCGGAGAGGGAGAAAACACGTGCGTGGACTGGAGCCTACTTCTTCTCACAGACACACACTACTAGATCCATCATCCATCATCATCCTCTCTCTCTCTCTCTGTTCCTCTTCTCTGCTTCAAGATTAGATTTTTCAACTTCTTTTTTTTTTTTGGGTTTCTTTTGTTTGTAGTAATAATAGTACTAATTTGTTTATCTTTGCTTTTAATTTTTCTATTTTTAAAAGGAGTAGGAGGGGGAGGCTATTACTTAGCGGTGGTGGTGGTGGTGGGAATTATTACCGGTTTTTTTTTTTTTTTTCTTACAACAAGGGAATCTCGAAAAGACAGGTTATTTTAACTAAAAATAGAGTGAAAAAGTTTTGTCTTTGATTAACAGAAAATATACTAGGTGGTGGTGGTGATGGTGGTGCTAGTTTTTGTGTGTGTGTGTCTGTGTTGTGGCGGCTTAGCTCAGCTGGGAGGAGTTTTCTTTGGTCCACCGTCCACTCCCAATCCATTCCATTCCACGTCTTGCTTCTTTTTTTTTTTCTTTGTCTCCTTTCTGTTTGTTCTCTTGCTTTGGCTTTTGCTCGTCTTTTGGGTATTAATTAGTTTCGGGGATTGTGAAAATTCAAAGCTTCAGGTTTATTTGGACCACTGGAGATTAAAAAAATAATAATAATATTAAGGTCTCTAATTAAGAGAAGAATTGGTAATTTGATAGGATAAAGGACGATACAATTTGGTGTATATAGGTATAATTGTTATTACAAGATAAGGGTGTTTTTAAAAATTATAATTTGATTTTTGTAAAACGAAGATAAGATGAGAAAATAAATACAAAATTGATTATATTTGAGTGAGATGCAAGGAATATGATCCTTTTTTGCTTTTTGAACAATGATTATTCGTCTATTGTATTTGTAGTAGATTGCGCTGAATTAGGACTTCTGGGTTATAAGAAAAAGGAAACTGCATATCCTAAATTCAAATGGAATATAAAGATCCAATCCAATGGAATTAACACAAGTATATTAAACGAGAGTGTGAGTAGGCGCCTCTGCAATAAAGTCACCGTCCAGTGACTAGATTGGAAGTTTCAGGTTACCAGACCCAACCCAAATCAGTTTAAAATTTAATAAAGGTCAAAAGGGAAGAACCATAAATAAGGGGGGAAAAAAAAAGAGGAAAAGGCCTCATGCACGACAAATAGACAGACGTGGAGAAGATCAGGACTCACTTCCACAATTTCTTTTTTTGTGTCGAAACACATCCACAATTTGGCAGAATCGAAAGTTACCCGTGGAATAGTTATGGTAATTATTAAGACAACAAAATCTAAGAAGGTTCCCGGTTTTCAAGAGAAAGTAAAAAGGGAACAGATCCCACTTATTAGTGGCATGGAATGGAAGATTTTATTTTGCAAGCCAGAAATGAATCACATTAATTGGTGAAAATGCTGACGTACTCTGTTGGCCCAAAGCCCACCCGAAAAGTCTAGGCAGAGGAAACACGACTTTAAGGAAAAAAAAAAACTTGAAAAAGACAAGACTTGTGGCATGTTGAGAACAAATGGTTTAGTTCATGTCAATAACTGGTTAGACTTGTGGCTTGTTCTAGTCCTTGTATGTTGTAGAAAATCTATATTGGGACTCCAAAGCAACTCGGGTCGAATCAAAACTAGTTGAGATAAAGTTTTAAATATTGGATTGGAAACCAAAAAATAGCTTGTTAAATAGGAATTGTGTTGCCATGTGTCTATGAGTGGAAAAAAAATAAAAACTCTAATATAAAAAGAAAAAACAGAGCGATCAGTCATTTCTTTATTTCTTCACATTTAACTCACTAATTAAAAATTAAAAATTAGATAAGAGTGGCCTTTCTAATATTATAAATTTCATACATGAGATAAAGATCAAGTTAGAGACTTACTCAGTTAAAGCTCAAATCCTTATCATGCCAAAAATAATTAATAAAATAATTTGACTTTAAAGTACATTTGTGATGAATAATGACTACATTAGTAATTTTTTTGGTGGAAATATATATTGATTAGATATGATTAATTTATAACATAACATACATAATTTGTCCAAAATTATACAACCACATCAAAAAAAAAAATAATACCTTACTGAATCTTAGTAAAAAGAAAATGAGAAAGTCTCATTGCTAGAAAATTCCAATGTGATAAAGTAAGTGATAGTACTTATTAAAAAAATATTTTACTGAGTTCAAATCTTTTTTATTACTATTTTAATCAACTATATTTTCTTTGATAATCAATTAACTAAATAATTAAATACATATATATATTGAGAATGCGCTTAAATACATATACATGAAGACTTATTATCAACCTGATAAAGACAAAAAGATTGAGGACTCGGGACTTAAGGACTAATCAACTTGATGATAGTTGGAAATTAGACTGGTATGAACAATTATATTTATATTTTATTTATATAAGTAAATATAAAAGATATGACATTGAATACTAGTGAGAAATTAGCATCTTAACATACGTATATAACTCTCAAATCATTTCATTTGTAACAGCCCGGGTAAAATTTGGATTTTTACCGGGACTGTTAAAGTCATTATACAGTGAATTACCGAATGAATTAATCTTGGGTAATTAATTCACGGTAAAACGGGAGTCGTTTTTTCGAAACCGAGAGTTTTCCCGCGCCCGGGAGTATCTTCCTAACTAACCGAGCCTCGGTTTCCAGTTCCGAGACTTGGACGACGTTCAAGGGAATTAATCGGATTTTCCGAGCCCAAGTTGTATTTTTGGACTCGGGACGGAAAATTCGAAAAGACGGGGAGTATCCCTGCGTTTACGAGATCCCGACACGAGAATCCAGACGGGCCGAATGTGGCTTGCCCCGAGGCCACCCTTCTTTCTCCTCTTCCCTTCTTCTTCCCTTTCCCGTTTACATTTCTTCCTCTCTCCCAGTTTTCCCCAGCCGCGCGGGCCCCACTTCTCTTCTTTCTTTTCTTTCTTTTCCTTCTTCCTCCTCCCCCTTTTTCCTTCTTTCTTTTTTTTTTCTTTTCTTCCAGCCGCCTACACCCGTGACCGACCGGCCTTACCCCTCCACTGTCATTTTTTTTTCTTTTTCTTCCTTGTCCTTTCTCCTCTATTCTCTTTATCTTCTCTCCCTCTCTCTACCCGATTTCACCCTCTCTGCCTCTATCTCTCCCTCTCGTTTTTTTTTTATCTTCTTCCCCTGCCTTCATCGACATCGTCTCCTTCATCTCCCTTCCCCTTTCACCGCCGCCGTCAGGCGACGCCACCGGTTTCCCCTCACCCTCACGCCATTCCCCATCTTCCTCTTCCTTTCTCCCCCTTTCTTCCCTGCCACCGTCCACCACACACCACCAAGCCAACACGCCACATGACACCGTCTCTTCTACCCCCTCCCTCACAGGCCGCGCCGCCCGCAACCCCAAGCGGCCTCCTCCGACGACGCATCTCCTCCGGCTGTTGCTGCTGGATGCGAAGCCAGCCGCCCCTAACCTTCCCCTCGCGTGTGCAGATCCTCCTCGCGCCACCTCCACCACCAGAGAGCGCCGACGCCTCCGTCTCCCTTCCCCCTGCTCTCGCGCTTCCCTGCTCCCATCTATGAGCCGTCGTCGCCGTCATGGGTGAGTTGTTGGTGGATTGAACGGTGGTGGTAGCAGCCATGGCAAAGTAGTTCAGGGATGGAGAAGACGAAGCCCTGGGTAAGGAAACG